>JAMQCK010001062.1:0-12464 GCA_024196135.1 Pleurotus ostreatus/Saccharomyces cerevisiae fusant | reverse complement strand
GTTGCTAGTAACGTCCCCCAACACTCCTAGGGTTCTTATATCCCGGGTGCGCCGCGGGGTCGCTCTTACCCACACTAGTAAGCCGCGACACCCACGAGCGCCCGGCGCTCAAGTCATACAAACGGCCTGACAGGATCGACGCGCTCTTGTTGAAATCCAGTGCGAACTGATCAGCGACGATACCGCGCCTGTGCTGCGCGCGCGTGTTGCGCACCGCACCCGGGGCGCCTACGGAAGCCGGAGTGATGCGCGGAGGGCGCCTAACACGTCGGGCGCTTATTTTGGGTGGGCGATGATTGGCGCCCGCAACATATGAAGGTCTTCCTGATGCGGATGGACCAAACAAGAACAAAAGAAAGTGATTGATGAGGGCCGGGCCGGGGGCCGGGTGGTATGTGACGCGGATTGGGATGTTGATATAACGCGCGTTGTTCTTGCATTGTTCGCCGCACCTGGAGTCTTGCCTGGTCTATGTGCGGCCCGTGGGACAATTGGAAGGCCTTCCATGCTTCGATGGACTTTGCACGTCTCGTGGCCTTTATAAGGTTCGGTGGGCGTGCACTCACGACACGCTTCCGCCTTTCATCGCGCCTCTTTTGCGCCGCTGCTCGACGTCGCTTATCTGGCCCATCTGCCTGCTGTTGACTGCATCCACCAAACAAGATGAAGCGCGGCTTCCTGAAGAACAAGTCTCTGGGCGCCATAGGGAGCTCCAAGTCGTCGGCGTTCTCGTCGTCGTCCGCGGCGCCTACGAGTGGCGCGCCACCAAAGGCGGGCAGTGGATCCCAATCGTCTTTAAAACAGGGGTCGACGTCGCGCGTCCCCGTCCCCCCAACCCTGATGCAGGACACTAAGGACAAGTTCTCCAACAAAGCCAAGATCGAGCTTCTCAGCAGAGACGCCAACGGCGCCTACACCCAGCTTCAGCCCTCTGGCATCGATTTAAACTCCCTCGACCCCGGCACCGCCGCCGAGCTCGCAAAGCTCGTCGGCATGGACCCCGCCATGCTCACCGCCGGCGCAGAGGACGCCATCGACGTCGACACCGTGCGCTTCATCACCGTCCCCGCGCAGCGGCCCTTCATCGCCGCCGTCTCCCCCCGCGTCGCGGAGAAGATCGAGAGCAGCCGGCGCCTGTGCGCGCAGTACCAGCCGCTCGACCCCCCGCGGTACCGCGTCGGCGACTCCCCGGTCCACGGCAAGGGCCTGTTCGCGACGGAGGCGATCGGGGCCGGCGAGCCAGTGCTGCGCGAGCCGCCGATGGCGGTCGTGTCGCAGATGATGATGGGGGGAAGCGTCGACCGGGGGACCATGCTCAATGCAGGCGAGAAGTTCGCGGAGATGCTGTACCAGGCGCTGCCGGAGGAGGACAAGAAGGAGTTCATGTCGTTCGCGAACTGCAAGCCGAGGACGACGCATGGGGTGAAGCGGGGGATTATCGACACGAACACGTCCGCGCTCAGTCAGGGCGGGATCTTCAAGGGGCCGTATGGAGCGGTTACCAGAGATATTTCTAGGCTGAACCATAGGTGAGTCAATGGGCGTGCAGGATATGAGGCGCGGGGAGCTGATTGGCCCGACAGTTGCGAGTCCAACGCGTACACGGAGTGGGACGTTGACACGATGACCTTCGCGCTGTACGCAGAGCGGCCCATCAAAAAGGGCGAGGAGATCTTCATCGCCTATGTCAACCCCTCCCAGCCCAAGCAGCAGCGTCAGTACGCGCTGTGGGGGATGTACACGTTCCGTTGCCAGTGCACAAAATGCTCGAGGGAGTGAGCGAATCGACCTTAGCGCGCAAGACGACTGCTGCTTGGAATCGACCGAGATGTTGGCTTCTTGAAACCATGTATAGTAGTGTGCCAGTCATCATAGAAGCATTGCGTAGTATCGTCAATCTTGACCATTGTCATAACCCATAGTACATTGCACGCATCGACGAACGCACCAACACAGGTCATGAAGAGAGCACCTTGACAAAATCCTTCGCTCGCTTGACCTTGCTCTCCGGCGGTCGTGTGCTCTTCTTCGCTACCACCTCTGGCGCCTTCGCTGCCATCCCCGGCTTCGTCGAGGCGTCTGTCTCTTTCGTGGTCTCAGCGAACCTGACAGACTTGCTCGGGGACTCTGCATCTCCTTCTGCTGCAGGTTCTGCTTCGTCTTTCACAGGTGTCGCTGCATGCTCCGACTCCTCTGGCGCTTCTGCGGCTTTGAGGATGGACTGGCAGGTCTCGAGTAGTCGCTGCATAAGCCATGTCAGCCAACGCGCCCAAGACCAGGTTCACGGAAGGCGTACCTCCCGCGCGCCACCCTGCAAATTCTTGAGGTACTTTTTGAGGAGGGGTATATATTCGTCGGGTATCTGCAATGACAATGAGTGCACGCGAGGGGCAAGGGACACATCAAAGCATCTCTACGCACCTCGGTCGTAGACCAGCAATGGCGGATGAGCCAGTTCTGATGGGCCTTGCTGAACTTCCAGACGTCGCGGTGTTTGTGGTAGGTATACGCATAGGAGAGGGCTGCACGGCGATGTCAGTCTCCGGTCTTCACCTACAAAAGACCGAGGTATCCACGACGTACCTTTGACAGCCTGCTCAGAGAGGGACTCATCCTTCGCAGGATGCGGATACTTCTTCTTGGGCTTGTCCCCAATGTCCTCCCCGTCCTCGTCTGCCTCGTCCGCCATTCCCACCGGCGGTGCAGACTCCCCGTGAGG
This sequence comes from Pleurotus ostreatus/Saccharomyces cerevisiae fusant, assembly GCA_024196135.1. Classification (NCBI taxonomy): domain Eukaryota; kingdom Fungi; species Pleurotus ostreatus/Saccharomyces cerevisiae fusant. Next base: position 9,745 of record JAMQCK010001062.1, on the reverse strand, counting down.
CTCTGCGGGCGCGTCGTGCTTCGGCTTCTTGCGTTTTCGTGGCTCCTCGTCTGCTACTGCAGCATCCGTGGCCTCTGCCTCCGCCTTCGCATGCTTCCGCTTCTTTTTCTTGTGTGTATCTGCGGCGGCGTCGACCTCCTCGTTCCCCTTGGTGTCATCCAATGGCTCAGCCGGTGTAGGCTGGTCGCGTTTGCGCTTCTTCTTGGGCTTCTCGAGGGAAGGGATGTCGGTTACGGCTGGGGGAACCGTGGTTTCGCTGGACTGATCGGCCTTCTTGCTCTTCTTGTGCTTCTTGGCAGAGACCTCCTGAGGCGCAGCAGGTTCGTCCACGACCATGGCCGCATCCTCCGACCGCGATTTCGACTTGATTTTCTTCGCTGATTTTTCCACCGCCATGATGAGCGACGAGCCGGAGAAGCAGAGTACTGATCGGCACGTAGGGGGCCCCGGGCGCCTAATCGTCGGCAAGGGGGGCCCCGCCATCATGACAGCACCGAAACCAGGCTAGACATCTCGCTTCAGACACTCGCCTCGACGTTGCTCTATCTCCCCCCTCGTCTACCTTCCCCTCGTTTCTACCCCTCACCACCGCGGCCGACGGCCAGCACACCGCTACGCCATGTCGCTCACTATGCCCACCCGTCGCGAGCTGCTCATCGTCTGCCTGCTGCTCGTCGGCCTCATCCTGCTGTCGCGCCCGAGCACGGAGGGCTTTCGGATACAGAACCCGTTCAGGAGCGATGAGGGCGGGGATGCGCTGAACTCGATTATCCCGGACTTTCTCGACGACATTGAGAAGCACGGCGGGACCGTGAACGGGAAGCTCTGGGATACGCAGCTCGTGTGGCGCGGTGGGAGGGTTCCGGAGACGACGGTGGTTGCGCATACGCATGGTGTGTTGACGTGGCCCTAATGTGTAGTGAGCGGGAAAGCTGACGGCTGTGATAGGGTGGACCGTGTTGGACAAACTATACATCAAGAACGGGACGATGTTCATCGTCAGCGACAACCGAGCTAGCATTCCGGACATCAAGGAGGTCATGTCCAAAGGCATCTTTGTCAAGAATGGGCCCGAAGAGGAGAGGAAGCGGCTACCGACGTCCGAAGACATCCAGGTCATCAGCACTAGGGAAGCCAAGCGGCTCTTTGGGACGTCTGCCCAGATCATAGACGGCGTTACTGTACGTTCCCTTTCCTGCATCCATGACTTGAGGCTCACACGAACACCAGTGGCTCGTGAACGATCCCCCACAATTGTGAGTACGCTTCACCTCGCATCCTTCTTCTCCCTTACCCTCCTCAGCATCACGCACTACTACCACTGGGCCGCCGAGCTCTGGTTCGGCCTCTGGCGCACCTACTCCTCCCTAGACATCAACATCGCTAAGGACGGCAAGACGCACCTCAAGGCTCCCCGCCGCCTCATGTTCCACCACCTCGACGCGCACCACTGGCGCGACTACGCCGACATGAACCAGTTCGTCGTCCGCAGCACTGTGCCCTCCATTACCATGGAGTTCGTCGACGACTGGCGCGACCGCGCCGAGATGGACCGCGCCTTCGTCTTCGACCGTGTGCTCATTGAGGACCGGTCCACCGCATTCCTCTCGAAGGAGGTGCAACGGTACCAGCGCATTGTGGCGAACGCGTTCCAGATGCCAGGGAGCGTGAACTGGTGGATGACGGTGCGGAACAATGTGATTGAGGCCGCTGGCGTGCACCGCTCGGTGGGCGAGGGCCTCACTGGCAAGCCCGTCATCACGTATATTTCCCGCCAGACGTGGGGTCGTCGGATGCTGAAGCCGGAGGACCACGACCGGCTGGTGCAGGAGTTGTACAAGCTGCGAGACACGTACGGCTACGAGGTCAACGTTGTGAGCATGGACAAGCTGTCGCGCATGCAGCAGATTCAGCTGGCGGCGAGGACGACGGTGAGTACTCTGGTGGCAATGCGAAGACAAGAGGTTCTTACAACTGCTTTTAGATCATGATGGGCGTACACGGCAATGGGCTCACTTCGCTCATCTGGATGAACTCATCACCGCGTGCGACGGTCATGGAGTTCTTCTTCCCTGGCGGCTTTGCTTACGACTATGAGTACACGTCAAGAGCTATGGGCCTGACGCACTATGGCTTCTGGAATAACGAGTGAGTTGTCGAGTGATTATCTTGGTACAATGCAGACGCTCACCTACGCTCAGGTACTTCACTGCGCCCAATGCGCCGCCGGTCTCGTATCCAGAAGGCTTCCAAGGTTAGTAAATACACTCAACGTTATCCTCCAGTTCCTGACAGACGACCAGGCAACGCGATTCCCATCGACGGCGCTCTCGTCGCAAAACTATGCCACGAGCGTCTATCACAAGGGCAGGACACGCCCGCACCACCAGCAGAGCCAATCCCAGAAGGCAACGAGCCATGAGCACTCTCCATCGGCTCGAAGACAGTCACTAGCTTGCAGACATCGTTAGCTCCTCGACACCAACAGAACTTGCAAGCGCTTGACGTCGGAGGCATCGCAAACTACCGAGTGTACTTATCCTACCCTCATCCGCACCCAACGAGGCATCTTGCACAACCCACTTCGACTCGATTCGAGGGAACCTTGACAAATACATTTGTTTGGTAACGTACCGCTGTCTGCGATGAACCGTACATGTCTTTTGTACTTATACCTTGCTACCAGCGTCCGATTCTTGTGTACCTATAGTAGAAGTCTTGGGTAATGCGACTAGAGAGGGATCGGCGCGCTTTCGTATGGCTTCGCAAGATGCGGGATTGTCAAACGACGTCCTTTAACTTCATTCATGCCTGAGGGCGAGAATGAGTACAAATATAGCGAGGTAAGATCGACAGTTGGCTCACCATCTTCTGTATACAGCACCAGCGCGAGTCAGCTCTCGAATTACGGATCACTCAGTGCCCCCTTTGGAGCATGAAAGGCGGTGCTCGTCGCCATCTGATGTAACATCGGGGACAGGCAATGCGTCCCCGTCGTCCATCGGGATTCTCAACCCGTTCGCCGTAGAGCGGCTTCGCGACATCATCAGAGGGCGGGTACGTGACGGAGTCGGAGGCGGCGGCGGTGCCGTGGGGGCGGTAGCAGCAGTGAGTGCAGCAGTAAGCGCGGTGGCGGAAAGTCCTGCGTTGCCTTGCTGCTGCCGCCACGGAGATTGCTGGTGCTGCCATGGAGGTTGCTGTTGCTGTTGTTGCGAAAACGGGTGCTGCTGGTGCGACGGCTGCTCTAGTGACCGTGGCCGGCTCATGCTCTCAGATGCCACATCCGCTATCGAGTTCTCGCGCGTCATCGAGCCTACCTCTGTGGGTTCGGAGGGAGGGGCGCCTCCGCCGGGTTGCATGAGGATGGTGCGGTAGCGCTCGGGAATGTCATCCCAGGCGGCGGGGACGGTGTGGAATCGGCGATACGCGTCACTGTCCGTGGGATTGCGCTCGCTGGGTGAGTGGTTGGCAGATTGGGTGGCGGCGGCGCGGCCGGAGTCCAGGCGTTGACGCTTGGCAGGATGTGAGGAGGACGATGAGGGTGATGCGTCGGCGGCGCTTCGTTTCGTGCCTGCATAGGATGATGGTGTGGCATTGGGCGATGCGGTCTGCCTTCGCCTTTTTTCCAGGTTGTATTTCTCCCATCCATCAGCAGCCATTCGGCGCCGACTGTCTGTGTCTTGCAAGAGCCCTGGCAGTTCGGCTTTCTTCGCTTTCAGATGATCCTCACCCCCTTGGGGATCAGGTAGCGAGCGCCAAAACGTTGGGTTTCTCGCGACCCAAGGGTATTCGCCTGTTTCCGGGCGGCTGGCGCGATCCTCAGCCGATACATTGCTGATTCTGTCGCCGAGGAAGCCCTTGTATCCCCTATAGCCTTCATAGACACGCTCTTCCAAGAGATTGTCGTACTCGTTGAGCTCGGCCCAATCCGCAGGGGACAACACTTGCTGGAGCATCCTGAGGTCAACTAGCTTCGTGGGTTTCGGTGAGTCAAACTCGAAGTTAAGTAGCTTGCGCAGGACTTCGCCGCGGACAGGGACTTCGCGGTATCTGGGATTGTAGGCGATGGCCCGAAACAGAACGCCATAGAGTGCCTTGATGTCGACGACCTGGATTGCACAGTGCTCGACGTTGCGCTGGCCGAGAATCCTCGGGGCAGGGCTGTATGGGAAAGGTGCTCTGAGATACCAGTCGAACATTCGGCCTTCGCGAATTGTTAGGGGATTTGGCGCACTATTCCTGTAGTGCGCTTTGCATGCGCGCAGTGCTTCGAGCTTGACAAAGGTATGAACATAGCACGTCTCATGTTCTCGTTGCGACTCACCTTCTTTGCGCGGTCTTCAGACGTGAGAATTTGGACGACGGTCGCATCGTATTTCTTGTGCGCTGGTCTGATGACAAGCTTCCCCGGCACGGTCGTGCAGAATGTGAGTTTAAAGCCCTGTGGCAACAAAATCTGGAATACACGGTGAGTGGGGAATTGGTCTGCCATCTCAGATGAGCAGTGGGAAGGTGGTGAGCTTTTCATGTTGGAGGATGATGACTGTAGGGACAAAGGTTGGGTGGCGCCAGGACCAGCCTTGCCTTGTTCTCAGGTCACAGCACACAAAAGTCACAATTTTGTGACATTGATACTCGTGGTTAGCCCGTGTTCATCACGTGTCGCTTTGCGAAGCAAAGTTCGACATTGAAGCCGGAGGTTTGTCTCGCGGGATAGACGATAAAGTCCGTCCCTTTTTGCTGTGGGCTCTGGGAGCCTTCCTTTGGACCTAAGGAGACGACGTCGATTGAAAAGAGGCTCGATTTATGCCATTCTCCGCGCCAGTTGCTTACGGGGTTTGACGTCGCTGGTAAGGCACTGCCGGCAGCGCGATCGTGTTTATTCTCCACCTACACATAGACGATTCTCTCAGGGCATGGCACCTCTGAAGCCCTGAACGACGGTGGCATCGAAGGCGCGCCTGCATGGAGTCCACGTGCTCCGACGTCGTCGCGTCTTGCCGCCGGGTCGCGTTGCCGGATCTCAGTGTCCACCACCACCGTCATCACCATGGGTCTCTCTGTGTCCTCGCTCTTCTCTTCTCTGACTTCTCTTATCCGCTGGAGCAAGGACCAGGATGTTCGGATACTTATGCTGGGACTCGACTCCGCCGGAAAGGTTTGTCAGCATCATAAAGCGCGACGCCATGAGTGCTGAGCAGCATGTCCCGCCTGTAGACTACGATTCTGTACAGGTTGCAGGTATGCTAGGAACTGTCGATAGCGCATTCATCAGCTTAAGCAATGTGTCAGATCGGAGAAGTCGTCTCGACAATACCAAGTGCGTGCTATTGCAGCGATCCGGGCTCGGTGTACTGAACGAACCCGCAGCGATCGGCTTCAATGTAGAAACAGTCCAAGTGCGTTGGCAATCTCAGCGGGGTACCATTACCTCATCTCCCCTCCTTTAGTATAAGAACATCAAGTTCCAAGTATGGGATTTAGGTGGACAATCCAGCATTAGGCGCGTCGTGCTCTGCACATTCCTCCCCTTGCTGACCGCCCTTCTTCCAGACCATACTGGAGATGCTACTTCCCCAACACCGCCGCCATCATCTATGTCATCGACGCCTCCGACCACGCACGCATCCCTACATCACGGAACGAACTGCTGACGATGCTTTCGGAGGAAGAACTGAAGGGCGTGCCGCTGCTCGTCTTCTGCAACAAGCAGGACATTGAGGGCGCGATGAAGCCGGAGGACATCAGCGAGCAGCTCGGTCTCGCGGGTGGGGAGAAGACACGCCCGTGGAGCGTGCGCGGGAGCTGCGCGACGAAGGGCGAGGGCTTGGAGGATGGGCTGGATTGGTGCGTAGTACCCTCCGCGCATTCTCAACAAAACTAACTCGCCTCCAGGCTGGTAAACGCGATCCAGAAGAAGTGATCGCCTCCCCATGGACACCCTACACTTGCATACCCCTACGTCTCATGACATGCATGAACATGATGATGACTGTATCCTATACGCTGCCGGCCCATGTCGCCTATAATCTAGCATGCCCAGTCTGTCGAAATGTACATGCTTCCCCTCCATCGCCCGTCCGAGTCCAGCACTGCTACAACCGCTCTTCCTCCGCGTGTAACAGGACCCTGATACCCATCACTGCGCGCTTGCACAAATTAGGCGCCCACCTTGCCCCCGCCTCCTCTTAATCACCGCCACCATCTGCACACCTTCACCATCGCCATGTCGAGGTGCTTGCTGACGGTCGGTGACGATGACATCTTCAACACGGTGCTATACGTGTTCAAGCATGACCGTGCCTACGACATACGAACGACAGTGGACGAACAGGGTGCCAGAGACGTGTCGACGGTGCGCAGGGCTGGCGAGAAAGAGCCTCTGGGCAGGATCAATTGGCGCGAGAAGGCCTTCATGGTTCATGGGATCGAAGTCCCATGGAGATGCTTGAAACGGAAGGAGTCCACGCTTGGTTCCTCACGGTACGTTCAGCCTGGTTCCATTGACCGACTACATATCGCTGACGACAGGTAGAAATTGGAGGTGGGGCACGAAGGAATATTCGGTCACGGGAGACGGTAAGAAGACAGTGGACGTGAGTACAATATTCATTCCTGGGCAGTCCAACCCTCCATTTCACTCGTCCTGATCGTGGTGCGACTGATGGCACTGCAGGCGATAGATGTCAAGGACGAAAGTGTCGCAGGAACATACACGCCCCGTCAAAGGCATCTGTTTCGTAAGAACGAGCCAGCACGGATCGAGACGGCCTACGCCGCCTACGACGAACAGACCATCTTCCTCGTCTTGGTCATTCTGCACAACCTATCCAAGCAATAAGCGCCAGCTTGACTGCCATGTTCAGAAGCCATTTCACGCACCGGCGAGCACACAGGATGTTTCCCTAATCCTCTACACTATACCTTCACATTCGCGCGCTTCGTACACCTAATACCACATACCGGCGCTATTCTCTAACCTACCCCCACGCCAACAGACTGGAGGAAGAGGACCATGAGATGATTGCATAGTTTACATTGCGAAGTAGGATCTGTGCCAATACCCACCCAATCCATCATGTCTGCCAGTACAATTCCTCGCCGGCGAAGATGACAACCAACGTCATCCTCGACCTCGATACGCTCGCAACACATAGCACCCCACTTTACAGAGCACCTCCGTACACATAGCACCACACCTCACTACACACAGCACCTCACCTGCCGGCACGCCCACCCAACGATGACCGTGTGTACCAGGCCCAGCACCACGGACACGCCGAGCCCATCGAACCACGTATCCGCCACAGCAGGTATCAAGATCGCGGCCAACACCGTAGGGTGCACGCACTCGAGCGGCTGGTCCGGGCAGAGGGTCGTAAGCGAATAGACCTACATGATCTGTCAGCGTCATCGCTACTCGACTTGGACACCGCACAAGGCCCCAGCCCGAATACTGCAACATAAACGCACCTTCACAATCAACAACACACTCTTCACCGTCCGCCCCAACACTGTTCTCCTGATCCACCTCCTCCGATTGAACGGCGACGACGGTCTTGGATACGGCCCCCCATCCTCTGCCTCATGATAGTGTTCATGGTCATGATCAGGCCCGTGCAGCTGCAGCAGCGGGCCCTTCTCCGTGCTGATGCTGTCGTGCGAGGCCTCTGCTTCCTCCGGTTTTGGTACGGGGGTCTGCCGCCCGTTGGTCCCGTTCGCGAAGCTCACCGACAGCGCGCTCTTGTCGCTGTCTGAGCTCGAACGGCGGCGGAAGGAGGGGATGAGCGTGGAGCTCTGTTCTCGGGAGGGCGAGGGGGTAGGGCGCCCGGAGAGGGGGTCGAGCTGGGGCAATAATGAGCTGCAGGAAGCCTCTTGCGAAAGAAGGTGTACGCACCTGCCCCATGCGCACCGCGCTGACCACCTTCTCGCAACTCGGTCGGCCGCTTGGCGACGGGTTGAGCAAGCTCTCGAGTAAAATGAGATACGCCCTCGGTAACCGCCTGGCCTTGAATGCCGTAGAGTGCACCGGCGTGCTTTTGAAGCTATTGAGGCAATTAACATGCGTCTCTTGCCCACACACAACCAGATCGCCACAACCACTCACCCCTGATACCCCAACACCTCCGCCTGCAGCCGATCCATCTTCTCCCCCTCGCCCATCTTGCTATCCCCCGCCGCGCCCGACCCGTCGCTCGAGAAGCGGTACGGCAATCTGAAGAACAGGATCTTGTGCAGCAGCATGCCGAGCGACCACATGTCGGTCTTGCTGTCGATGGAGCCGAGGAGGCCGGTTTGGGGGGAGGGGAGCGATTCGGGGGAGGTGTATTCGAGGCTGCGGTGGGGGTTAGTGAATTGTGGAAGGAAAGGAAGATGAGGGAAAGGGAGATGGGGGGAATGAGGGGGGGAGACGAGGGGGAAAGAGAGGTGGAGGATACGCACGTTCCGGTGTTGCCGCTGCGTGCGAGGGAGGGCGCGTTGAGCATATCGCGCGATGTGCCAAAGTCGGAGAGCATGGCGCGAGGGCTGTTGGACGCTTAGTAAGCCATGCTTCCGGGTATAGGAATGTTGCCTACATGATTCGCCCGGCATCCCATGTCAGCAAGACGTTCCCCGGCTTCAAGTCGAGATGCAGTATGGACTTTGCATGCTGGACGATTGTTAGTCTGGTACTCTGACTCCGTAGCGATGATCCTCCTCACCAAGAACGCCAGACCTTCCACCACGTCCCCGAACAGACTTTTGACCTCCTCCGCGCTCAGCAGATGAATCGCCTTCCACGCCGCCTCTCTCCTCCTCTTATCCCCCATCCCCATGCGCGCCTTGATCCTCTCGCGCTCATCCGGCGCCGCACGCTGGAACGCACGGAATGCCTTAATTCGTGCCGCCCGCGACATCCTACTAACATCGAACTCTTCGACTGGCTCCTCAGACGCGGGGTCTTGGACTGGAGCGAAGACATCGGCGGGCGAGGACACAGGGTGAAAGTGGACATGTTTGACGGCTTTTCCTTGTCGGAGGTCGATGAGGTCGTCCAAGCTGCCGCCTTCTGCCCATTGCATCAGGACGCTAGAGCGATGTCAGCTGACCGCAAGTGTGGTCAGATACTGCAGGCGCACTGGAGGGTCGGTATTCGGGGACCGAAGGGGGAGAATTGGGCGGTCTCTAGCCAGGAGTGACTACGTGGTACGATTTAGCAAGATGATAGGATTTCGCGAGGCTGAGGGACATACTGATATGTGATGATGTTCGGATGGTGCAGCTGCTCAAGCAAGCGGATCTACATGCAACGTCAAGAGGGTGAGGGGCGCAGTGGACGCACGCACTTGCCTCGCGCAAGGTCTTGAGGAGGTATTCGTGAGATTCACCGACCGCGATCTTCTTGACGGCAAAGTGACCCAGGGGATTACCATCTAGCATATGCTATGGACATGTCAGCATTGCGCACTCGTCTCGAGCACTGAGAAACGCACCTGGCACAGATACACACTCCCATTCGCACCCATCCCCAACTTCTCTTCCTCCTGGAAGAATGTCTTGAAGTAGCCCTCCGCCATCGCCTCTTTTGGGAACACGCGCGCCCCCGGTTCGTCCTCATCCTCTGGGTCACCGTCTGACAGCGCCGACCCAACGCTGGACGAGGACTCCGCATTCGCGATGCTAAGCAGCTCAAAGTAGTTCGGCGCGCGCGCCGTCTGCCCATCCACCGCGCCGTCCGCGGACACAAACCGTTCATGCTCATCCG
>JAMQCK010001061.1:0-12466 GCA_024196135.1 Pleurotus ostreatus/Saccharomyces cerevisiae fusant | reverse complement strand
TCATGTCAATCCCTATGCCCGTAATCCTTCCACTCCTTCTTTGTCCTCGCGTCCATCATCCATCGAGGCTCACATCCAAAAAGGCGGGTGAGTCGCTGCACCTGCTCCTTCGTAGGGCGCTTCACAAAGTAGTCCTTGTTGCGGTCTGAGACAATCATGTAGAAAGACACGCCTCGCTCCCCTTTCTCTGCGAGTGGGCTCTGCCAGGACGCTGTCGCATCTGGCTCTACGAGAACGAAGCGCACAGTATCAAAAGGACATCCAGACACAGATTCGAGGAGTTGCAAGAACCGAGCGTATTTGCTTAAGACTCCGCGAGGCTCCGTGAACAATGCGGGGACGTATCTTCGGAGGAGCGCGTCGACTGTTGCATCCGATGCGGGCCACCCGAAGTGCCAGTAGCGACTGGTGTTGTTGTCACGCTCCGGAGGGACATAAGGTAAGTCAGCGTGAGAGGGATGCACGCGCTGTGGGTGTGTATGAGTATCCGCCGCCGACAGTCAGACGCATCGCGCACCTTGTGGAACTTGGGACGCGTCCGGCGCTGGGGCATGTTATCCGGACCAGGCTGCCGCTTAGACTTTGCGCAGGGCATCTTCTGTTGACTTCCTTTTCTAACAACTATCCTTGGCGGCAGGGCAAGATAGCACGCGACTGGATGTTTGTTCGAGTTGTGATGGCGGGTGAAGTCAAGGTGGCACGCTCGACGCGCGACGCCACTTGAATGTGCATGGCAGTCACGTGCATCACTTCATACACACGTGCTCATTCGGTGTTCAACTCGAATCTCAAAATGACCTGAGCGCTCAAAGCGTCAACAACGATATTTGCTACAGTTCTACTTGTCAAAATACAGTTACTTAGGTATAAATTCAGAGCTCTGCCGGCGAGGTGCAATCACTGCATGTCCTCGACAATAAGCACTTTACTCCTTGTCCGCATCCAAGCAGTCAGGGAAGCCGAGGCTGCCCCAGCCAGTCCACGATGGGTGGCACGCACGGAAGTGGTGCTCCTTGTCAATAGCCTCGAGCTCGGCGATCTCAACATCAGTAAGATCGACAATCCTCTGGTTGGCCTCAATACGGGCGGGCGTGACGGACTTGGGGAGAACTGATAGAAAGGGGGGTTGGTCAGTGGACGCGCACGAGGATCAGAGAGACGCGACGCACCAGTGACACCAGGCTTGTTCGCCTGGAGCGAGATGAGGATGTTCGCGGGCGCGACGTTGTACTTCTCCGCGAGCTTCGTCACCGTCGGGTTCGTCAGCAGCGGCGAGTTGTCGGAGCCGAGCGGGGAGTAGGAGGTGATGACGATGCCCTTCGAGCGGCAGAACTCGACGACGTCGGTCTGGGTGCACGAGCTGAATGGCGAGTAGGCGTCAGGAGGGATTTGACGTATATGTAAGGTGAAGGCTACGCACGGGTGAAGCTCGATTTGGTTGACGGCCGGGACAACTGTGGAGTTGGCGAGAAGGCGCTCGAGAAACTTGACGGAGAAGTTGGACACGCCTTGTGAATTGGTCAGTGAGGGGAAGAAGAAGAAGCGGAAAGCGCGGCTCACCGATGGCCTTCAGCTTGTCAGGGTAGGTCTTGTAGAGGCGCTCCATCTCCTTCCAGGTGTCGAGCCAGTCAATCTGTGCGAGGGTCAGCAGGGCACACATAGCACAGCCTCGCGCAACTCACGCTCTTGTCCGGGGTGCTGCCGTCGAACATGGGCGCGGGCCAGTGCATGAGCCCTACAGACGCGTATCAGTTTCCGCCTTGACTGCGAGGTTATGGGGTACGCACAAAGGTCGAGGTAGGGCGTGTCCAGCGCCTTGAGCGAGTCGTTCAGCGCCTTCTCCGGGTTCTTCTGGTCCGGGTTGTCGAGCTTGGTGGTCAGGAAGATCGACTCGCGCGGAACGCCCGAGTCCTTGATCCCCTTCCCGACCTCAGCCTCGTTCTTGTACGCCGCCGCGGTGTCGATGCCCTTGTAGCCGACCTTTAGCGCGTGCTCGACGGCGTGCTCAACCTGGCCCGGCTTCGACTTCCAGGTCCCTATGATCTCCTGATCAGTACACTAACGCTGATTGCGCGATTAAGCACGCACCGAGGCTGACCGTAGGCATCTCGGCGCCGGTGTTGAGCTTGACGGTGGTGGACGCGACCATTTTTGCTGCTTTTCGTTCCTTCGCGGGGTGATACGGGGGGATGTGGGGAATGGATGAGGAGAGGGGAAAGAGAGCTCCGGTATTTATACGGCTTCCCCGCCATCGATAGGGCCAATGGACAGGGGATAACGGAGGAATCGGCGCGGGAGCGCATGGTTGGACACATGACGTCGGTTGAAAACGCGGGGCACGGAATAAAACATAGACCGTGGCAAGCCACGAAATGCTCGCTGAGACCAAGCGAACAAAACTGTACACCCTTTGCTGGATTCCGCGCTGGAAAGCTCTTTACGCGTCGTAGCGGCTCAGGGCGAAGTCGCTGTTGGCGACATCGCCGCGCTGATCCCTGATAAAAAACCCATCGGATTTGCAGTACGCAATGAGAAATAATCTTGGTGGTTCTGGCGTGTGATAATCCGCGCTTTGGCAGAAGGTTAGTAGAAAATGAAATGGATGTTCGATCCTTGGGTGACCTGAAGTCAAACGCAGAAACCGATGACTGTAGGCCATTATATCAATAAGATACGGATATAAAGTCTCAGTCACCCAAGTGTTATCGAAGCGCCCCCGTTTGCGCGTAAGGCGCGGCCAGCAGCCTGCCGCAGAGCTTCGAGGCGCTACGGTTCGACTCAAGACGTGACGCGTGATGTGCCGAAGGCGCGTCACGCCGGCAACTACCGTCTTTTTTCCCACCTGTAAAAAGCACATTTTGTGCTTGTTTGGTCGGGGAAGCAGCCCCATTCCTCGCGGGTAAGTCAGTGTTGCGAGCGAGGCCTAAGGGACGCCCGAGCTTGTACGTTGGTATGATTTCCTTCCATTTTGCCCAAGGTCGTCACTTTATCTCTCTCTAAGTGACTGACGCGCCGCGCGACGCGTTCCTAGATTAAATCCCCTTTCGGGCACCATTGTTCGGGCTTGCTTCCTGCCCTCATCTTCGTCTCGCAAAGGTCTTGACGCTCCGCTCTTGTGCACATTCTCCATATTTGCTAGCTCACAAACCCCCTGAATATTTGCAGCCGCGATGTCTGTATGATTGTCGGCGTTTCTTCGCCACTCCTTGAAGGCGGCCCGAGAGGGGCGGCGTGGCGCGGCACGGACTCGGATTTCGGACTGATGTCAAGACCGGCGCAATGTGTCTGCCCCCCCCCCCCCCCCACGTCCATGGTCCAACGTTCCTTAGAGCGCATGGGAGGGGGTGGTCGGCGGTAGCGCGTAGCGCAGGCAGAGCCTGTGGGCATACGACATCCTTACGGCACTCTGCTTCGCGGCGGGACCCAGCGCGGACACTGTATGGTACAGTTTTCCACAGCCCAGGATCAAGGTTCACGGGCGATGCGGCCACCGCTGCTTAGAAGTGATAAGTACACTTCGAGATGAGCGCGCCCATCTGTCAAGCCGCACTCACTCGCTGCGATCGTCGAGGTGTGCGCATCAAACCCGCCGGCGATTCCCTTCCCTCGAGTGAGCCAGTATCTTGTCTTGCTCTGCCCTTGCTAATCAATCAGGATCCAAGCTGTATCGTTGAGTGCAGGAACCATGTGGTCGGGGACACTACTTCTCAAAAACGTGGCCTACTGGCGCCCACACCTCCGACTCATGCTGACTCCGGAGCACTGTCTGATCAGTGGCTTCGAACCTTGCATTCACACCTGCTGGTTATGCGCCCTCCTTCCTGCCTGCCAGTCTGACTGCTGTGCTTCGGTGCACGAGGCGAAAAACTATAAGTACTTCCCCAGAAGTCGAACAATGCCCATCTCTCTTTCGCTTTCGGTCACTCACTCTTAACGTTTAATCATCATCATGGCTTTTCTTGCCAAGGTTTCCGGCTACTTGCAGTGAATTCGCTCCTTTTGATATCGCTTCTCCGTGGCGACTGACTTGGAAGCCTCGCAGGGTCGCCGTGGATCGTGCATTCTCAAGAACGCCCTCGCCCTCCCCCACTATCGACAGCGACAATGGACACGATGGTCTCTTCCATACGAGCGCGCAGGCCGCGACTCTTCAATCCGAAGGCCATCATGACTGTCCGCCAGCGGGCATAGAGGCCGAGGACAGTGATTCTGACATCTCCGACGACGGGTTAGTGATGATAGCCTACCTTCCCCCGCTTCGCCCTGCTGACCCCATGTGCAGATCGCCGTTCCGTCTTCGAGGCAATACCCCTGTAAATTCTGTGGCGAATGCCTCCTTGAGCTCGCGGAAGAGCTCCGTGAAGACGAAGGGGAAGCAGATCTGCTCGGCCTTCAACTCGGCGAAGGGGTGTCCGGCGCCGAAGTGCATGCTCGACCATCGCTGTACGGCGTGCGCCAGCGACAAGCACTCGGTCACGAACTGTCCTGCCAAGCCACAATAGGTGGCTTATCGGGGGCGGTGCGCTTCTTGCACTGCATATCTGGGGATCTAAAGAGCTCATGGACTCATGCCTGCCGTAACCTATAACGCATCCCCATCGGAACTCTCCTTATGTCGCATCTCGTCCTCATGCCTATCTTGTCTTTATCAATCCTTATACATCACCCCCAGTACATACATCTTTTCCCTTCACGTGCATACGCTTGTACACGGCCTCGGACACGCTTCGCATACGACCTCTGGCTTCGACCCTGGACTTGAACGGAACACTCCTCGTATACCACGCTTCACGATCGTCGGTTTTCATGAGCTGCTGTATCGCTACCTCAATTGTACGTGCACGCTCGTGTGCCTTGAACATCTTCTGAATTGCGCATCGTGCACGGCAAGTGCACGGCGACGAGCTCGTGCTGATTTCTGTGACCAGCCGTGACAGCGCATGGGAATCGGAGAATGCCGAGATAATTTTGCTTCCGCCGTTTTATGGCCGATCTCAGATCAGACCGCGTTTTGCCACTGCCTCGATCCCGCTCATGTTAGCCACTCGTGCAGCCTGAAAAGGTACTCTCAACGCGCGACTCAGGCGACCTTGTGACTCACGCATCACGACGAGCGCGTCCTACGATTTGTCTCTGCGCTATCGTGAGAGGTCAGAGACCACGAGCGGCAGCAAGGCGGGAGTCCGCGCTCGGACGTTGATATTCGCCGAGTGCAAGGAGGCTTTTGGTCTCTCGATAGCCGATTAGATGGTGGGCGGCAGGCTATCTCTCGGTATCAGTCTTTAGATGGATCACCTCTACCTTCGGCGTCCCGTTGTTTGACCCTCCTCCTTGATCGGGCGGCGATGCGAGCAGTATTCATCCGCACTGACCACTGTCAAACGTGCCATTTTATCCGATGCGTGCGCGCTCTTTCTTCAGTGCCAGTCCTGTGCCGCTTACCTCTTTCCTAGGTTCGTTATCAGCGGCACACATTCAAAAGCGCTGCAAGCCGTCTAATGGCTGTAATCGACAGCGCACCTGCGAAAAAGGTTACTAGGATTTGCTGTTGAGTAGGCGGTGTGTGGGCTGTGAGGGGCACATATAAGACTGAGCTTTGAGCCCTCAACAGCACACCCCACTGAACCCCAACCATGCCGTTCGCCACCACCCTTTATGCGCTCGTACAGTGCGTATTCTTCGACATCCCTCACGTCTTACACCTGACACGTTCGCAGTACCGTGCTAGAGCGCTTTGGAATTGTCGAGGCTACTTCCGCCGCCCAGACGACAGACAACGCGTCCACCCCCTCGTTCCTCGTCCGGAAGCGCAGCAGGACAAACACCACGCAATCTGAAGGGGGCGCCAGTGACTCTGAGCCCGAGTCTGACGGTTCTGACGGGTACGCATCTTCGACCTCTTCCTCCGATCTTCTCACTGACTGAATGCGTATGAAGGTCTCCCCGCTTTCGCGGTAAGGGCACAATTGGACTCGTGGGTGGTCCAGGAAAGAAGAAGACCGACAAGAAGAAGGGCAAATCTATCTGCGCTGCATTCAACTCGAAGAAGGGATGCAATGCACCGAAGTGCATGGAGGATCACATCTGTAACCTCTGCTACAGCAAGCACTCGGTGTTGGGCTGCGACAAAAAGCAGCAGGGAGCGCGGTCATAGTCGTGTGTCAAGAACCGCGTTGGTTTTGCATACCTCAATGGGCTTGTAACACGTCCGGACCCGTGACATCCTTGGCTATCCCTTCTGTCCATCGAATTATCCAACATAGAGGACAGTCACTCCACGGTCCTTGTTTCGCTTGTCTGCTATTATCTCGTGGCTTACGCTGTTTGTGATGCTACGATGTATCTTATTTCCCTGGAAATCGCTGGAAAGCCAATCTATCAATTACCTCCGCGTCTCTCGTGCTCGAGGCCAATTCTGCTGATACCCAGCCATCCTCTCGACGCCACGGTGCTTATTTTGCTATCTCCTGCCCCAACCACACCAGCTGACCTTGGCCGCCTTCCGATCTTCTCTGACCGATTGCTTGGCGCGAATCCGGTTTATCGCGCTCCTTCTGGATAATCCCCATCTTTTCGCGCCTCACTAAGTGCTGTTCCAGTGCCGGGGTCGTAGATAGGTAAGAGAGAGCGCCCGTGAGCTGTGAAGATTTCCCCACTTCGTTCATCGTGTAGTGTCCGTGACTTGACTGTGACAACGCGCTTCGGATCTTGCCGAGGCACGTGCTTCCGTTTTACGGCCACGCGCAAATCAGACTTCGTTCTCGCAGGCATGGATCACTCGACTTCGCCTTTCGTCCAGCCCCCTTTTGCATCCTGAAATTCTTTTCCTGTACAAGCCTGATTTCCGCCGCGACGCCCAAATTCGACCGCCCTTGGCGCCAACGCGAGGAGTGACCCAGAGCGGATGCAGGCGGCGAGCGCGCGCTCGGCCTTTGAGATTCTCCGTAGGGTACGACGGATCTTCTGCCAGGTCGATGGCTAACAATACAACAACAGGCGATACGCTATGTGGTGTCAGCCTTTAGATGGTACACCTTCGCCTTCGTTTTGCGTCGTCGAAGCAAAGTGTACAATGGGATGGCGATGAGAGCGTCTCTAGTCCGTGATTACTGTTGGCAGAGGTCCATTGCCACCATCAGCAAATCTTCCGTGCTGTGAAGCATTTGCTTTCAGCACCCTGCCTCATTGTGGGCGGGACCAACAACTCAAACCAAGGCGCTGCCGCGGGACTTCTTTGGAGGTGTGTACGACGGGCTTCCACATTGATAATGGTTTACTAGGGTGGTGTTGGTAGGCTGTGGTCTACTGAATACCGTTTTCCCGTCTCCGGGTATATAATACACACATACCCAGCGGGAGCTCCAGAATCAACCCAAACCCATGTTCAGTACCCTTCTATCCTTCGTAGAGTAAGTCTTTCATGACCTCTTTCATCACTCGTACTAAACGGGCCTCTAGGACTGCAGTTAGAAACATTCACGGCGCTTTCGGGCGTCTCACAGGCGCTCCGGCCCCAGACGAGGCCTCCCGACCGGACTCGCTCGTCGCGCATCGTAGCGCGACGGAGAGCACTCAGTCGGACGGGGGAAGCTCTGACGCCGAAGCTGATGGGGCTGACGGGTACGTGCCTCGACCTCCTCTTCTCTTCGCACATTAATCTGATCGCAACATAGGACGCCCCGCTTTCGCGGCAGAAATTACCCAGGAGCGGTCGGTGGCCAAGGCGGAAGACAAGGCGGAAGGCCCATCTGCCCCGCCTTCAACTCGCAGGCGGGGTGCCATAACACGCGGTGTCAATTGGAGCACCGGTGCGCGGTGTGTAGGGATCGCCACTCAAGAGTGATCTGCGGCAGGCGGCGGTAGTGTGCTGGTCGGCAAAAGGCGACAACGTTCGGCTTGTGTATTGTGCAAACTCTGATACGCCGTCTTTCTCGTTCGATGATCTACCTCTTATGTACTTGTAAAGTATGTGAAAAGACATAATTTGTATGTCAACGGAAATGTTCTTGTCCACGGGGAGCCCTCGGAGGATGCCGAGCTCTGGCCGGCCGATGACCGGCTTGATCCATGCGACGCGCTTCCCTCCTACCACCACCATCTAGTTCCACCTTCAAGACCCGAGCGCTACCAAGTCCGTGTCTTCAGTCTTAACTTCACGAGGATGACCCTGTCGTATTTTCCTCTCCTTTATGTGAACTCCCTCGAGGTTCTCCACACCGATTCAATCAGCTGACCTCCGCCGCCTGAACGTCTTCTCTGGCCGACCACCATAGCACGAACTCAATCTGGCTATCGCGCTTCTTCTTAATGAAATGAATAGCCTCGTTACGCAGCTTACTGAATACCTATTCCCACCATCAAGGCGCGGAAGCCTCCCTGCTCACGTCGCCGTTACCTGCATGCGAAGTTAGCGGCGGCGCGTCATCGCATGAGCGCTGCCTCCGACGTTGCGAACGAGACGACAGCTTTCCCTTCGCGCGCTCGTGATCGCGAATAGCTGTGGGATATCCCTGTAAATGCGATGAGTGGTGATCAGTCAGAGCTCTCTCAAGACCTACTCACGCCTTCAGAGGTTGGGAACACACGTTGCTCTACGCTCTCAATGTTCAGACTGAGCTGGCCTCGTGAAGCGTCGGGTATGGCGACCCACGGCTCTCACCCTCTAACTCGCGCAATTTTGCTTCATCATGAATGAATCCCGCCTCTTCTCGTGTCGGTATCCGACCTCGCCGCGCCGTCTTTTGACGCCGCGAAGCCTTCTATCATAGCCAGCGCGATGACGAAGACGAATGATATCGATTCTGAGTTCCGCACCTGACGCCGGGCGGCACCCCGCCATTCAGTGCAGCGATCGCAATGCGCCTGCGATAGCGACCCTAGTACGGCTCACACTCATCGCGTATGTCGGTACGCACAGGTCGCCGTCCGACCTCCAGCCCCGACTGCAGCGCCCCGACGCCGACTCTCGACGCGACATATAAAAGACCGCTAGCTAAGTCCCTTTGACTCCCAAACAGAATCGCCCCTCAGCGCTCAGCATGCAGCTCTTCTCAAGCATCCGCGACGTCTACAGGCGTTCCCGAGTGTACGTTTTTCAGCTCATTGACTGTTGGATAGTATCTGACGCATGGCACAGAGCTATCAGGCGCTGCCTGCGGCTCTCGTCAGTGGACTCGAGGATAGACGCCGAAAAGGCAAGAACGGAAGTCTCTTCTGTCACATCCGACCCTGAAACCGAGCGGGACGACGCGTACGTGGTCGTGTATCTCTCTTTGTTCGACGAACGCTCACCTCCAGTGTAGGTCGATTCGCCCCATGACCCTTCGTGGGCGTAGTGAGGTCAATGCCGCGACGGGTAAGGGCACCAAGGGCGCCCGACCAATCTGCCCCGACTTTGAGAAGGGAAGATGTCAGAACGGCCGATGCCCGCGATTGCATATGTGCAGCGCGTGCAAGAGTGCTAGCCACAGTAGAGCTGAATGCCCGAGTGCCATGGGGGAGACGAGGAGGAAATGGTGCCACTGAGATGTGCACTCAATGGCTTTCTCTTATATATGTTGTAGGCCGCCACTAAAACGTCCTTCATCCTCTGCCGCCACGTAGATCCATATAATACTTCCCTTCAATTACATCTTCGAGTCTATGCGTATCCTCCTTATAAGAACCGTCAGCATGGCACAACCTGTACTGTCTCTTCCGCCTAGACGGACTTCGCGAATGAGCGCGTCGACTCCGACAAACATAGACAATCTCCGGAAACTGCCGAACCGAGATCACGTGGATATCAGTAATTTTCCATTCGGGGTAAATCAACCCTTCCTTCCCTCCGTCACCATCGGCCTTTCGACGTGTACTCGCAGGTCCTCCTTCATTTCTAGAAGGGGTAAGGCAATATAAAGACTGCCATTTGGTATGCCCAACCCCATCAGCCATCGCTCTAGTTTACAATTATTGAAGCAGTTTACCCATATATACGCCAACAAGCGCCGTCCAGCTTGCGTTCGCGCGAGAACTCGTGCCTACCTTTAGGTATCCTTCCATCTCGCATGTGTACTCGCCCTTGAACTGATATGCGTACTTATCGTAAACCAGGACGCTACCAACATGGTCAGCTCGTTTGAAAAGGACTTTGTCGACTTCCTCGAAGCTCACAGCGGCAACGGCCAACCCCTTCGTGCGAATATCTTCAAACATCCGCGCGTGAAGGAATTTATCTCTCGACTTGATCCCTCTAGGATCCCAACGCCACCCTTGGACGCGCACAGCGCACAATCCATCTCTCAAGCAATACAGGCTTGGAGACTTTATGGCCACCTCTGCAGTGCGGTGACCTATTCTGGACGCGGATATCTCAAAGCTATCCTCCGCCAATTCCCAAATGCATGGCGCTGGGCACTCTTCCTGCTACCTGGCGAAGGGAACGTCAGAGGCCTTGACGAAGACCGATCCGAGCGCGCCGAATACCCATTGGAGCCGGATGGGACTGTCGCCATTTCCTCATTTGTTCGATATAGGATGCTCATGAAGACGATGGTCCCTCTACTCGATACACCGACAGGGGAAAGTGCTTGCCTCGCGCAACCTCGCTTCCGCGAAGTTCTCTTGTCGGTTCTCACCTACGATTGGCCACATCCACAGGAGGGCCACGCGGATCTCGCAGAGCCGTTGCTTCGCCTCATGCATAAGCTCTGAACTTTTCTCGCCAAAAACGAACACACCGACCATTGGATGTACGACATTCTGCGTCACGAGAAGCGACATCGGGGTGCTCTTATACGCGCCGTCTTCGTCCGTTTACGCTGGCTTCTAGATCAGCGACTGCCGTACAACGACCTCTTCAAAAGCTCGTACTTCATGTTGTACGATCTACTTGCCAAGGAGCCTTTGATTACGCCAATGCAACTCTCATTCCGACGCACTTCTGGTATATCGTTTTTGGTCGAAACTCTGTTGGCCGCAATTCCCGAGGCTAGGTCGCCACAACGACTCACGCAACCTGGCTTACGATCTACCGAGCGCCTGATCATCCAGCTCACCCTGCTTTTATTGGAATTCCTGATCCGATCTCGCGAGGACAACGACGAGCTGCTTGAAGCCGCCAAGGCCGGCTTCCTTGCGGCCACCATTCGCCTGCAACATA
This sequence comes from Pleurotus ostreatus/Saccharomyces cerevisiae fusant, assembly GCA_024196135.1. Classification (NCBI taxonomy): domain Eukaryota; kingdom Fungi; species Pleurotus ostreatus/Saccharomyces cerevisiae fusant. The sequence continues at coordinate 1,326 of JAMQCK010001061.1, read as the reverse complement.
TACTGCCCGCACCAGACGCGATTGAGGGCGAGAAGTGGCACACATACGCCGACCGCTGGCTCAACGGCGTCATCACACCCGCACTGATTTGGCCGAGCCTGTTGAGCGTCTTCAGAAAGAGGCCAGCCCTTCTGGAGCCGATATTTCGTCCAGCATCGGAGGAGGTATGGCCGAGCATACGCACTACGGCAGACCGCCTTAGGCTCCTCAACTCGCGGTACACGCTGTTCAAACGTCGTCTGAAGTCGCTGCAGGGGCAGGGTTGCTCTAATTTTAAGGTCAGTGCTCAATTATGCGATTGTGATCAGCGTCTGACTCTTCAACCAGTGCTCGGAATCGGACGCAACGCGCGCGAGCAAGAGAAACAGATTGAGCATGTGCAGCTGCGCCGCCGCATTCTACTGCTCGTCCGAATGTCAAGAGATGCACTGGTTCGCTGGTAGACACCGCCTGACGTGCACCAACGATGCCAATACCGCCAAATTATGTGCGTCTCTGATGTATTTGCCTCTCGGACCCTTCAAGTTCTGCACGCTCCTCGAAGTCGCAGCGTTCATTGGGAAGGAGAAGGAGAAGGGGACGGTGGTCAGCGAGAAGCGGACGGTGGCTACCGAGAATGGGTCAGTGGCCATCGAGAGCACGATCACCGAGCACACGCGTTACTTCGTCAAGTTCGTCGACACCGAAAGCGGTGCTGTCGAAGTAGGACGCCGGCAGCCCTTGAGGAAGGCGCGGTGGAAGTTCATGCAGGAGTGCAGTGGGTTCACGGCGTCGAGGTGATCATCGAGGCCGCCAGCTCCGTGTCGATTGCAGCGCTACGACAGCTCGCCGAAGAACAGAAGATGGCGATGGGTCAATAACATTATGGAAAGGTTTGGGCAGGGAGGAAGTCATCGTCGCATGTTGCTGTCGACTATATACACACAAAATTAGAAGTCACCCTCCATATCATCTTCATCCAGGTCACCCTCCTGGATTTCCTTGGCCAGCTCCTTCTCGCGCTCGCGCGCGCCCTCCGCCGCCTGCAACTCCTTCCTATGCGCATTAAGCGGGTACCGCATGGCCTACAATCATCGTCAGCATTGTCCTCCCACACTTCCCCGACCTCGAAGCAGAGGGAACTATTCCCGCCCTCCAACTCACCTTCACACTCTGATTATGCAGCTCCAAGCAATACGCAATCCGCCTTTGAAACGCCTCCCCCACCTCCGGCCCGTACCCCGTCTTCTGCCCGACGCACTCCATCCAGCCCTTGTCGTGCACGATCTTCGCGTCGATCACGCCGTCGCGGATCGCCTTGCCCACGATGTACTCCGCGTCCTCCTC
>JAMQCK010001060.1:0-12494 GCA_024196135.1 Pleurotus ostreatus/Saccharomyces cerevisiae fusant | reverse complement strand
TCTGACTCCTCTCCCCACGATGAGGTTTGCAACACGGCGCGTGCCTTCAAGAAATTCGAATCATTCGCCGAATTTTACATCGCGATACTGTGCGAAGGAAAGCGATCACCCTCGCGCGCCAACAAGAAAGGGCGATTTACCAAGAAGATGTATAAGCGACTGTACAAAGGGATACTCTCTCTTATGATTCAGGTACGCGTTGAATATCCCCGTGTACATTTTGACAAGCTCACCGTCTTTCAGGTATTGTACTTGATGAACAGCGACGTTTGGGATCACCAGCACAATGTCGTTGGCGTTGTTATGGTGAGCGACTATTGGTGCTGGAACGAGTTCGAGCGCATCCCTGGGCGCAACAAAGTGGAGGCGAAATGGCAGGACTACACGGACGAGACGCGCCCGTTCAGGACTTGCAACCCATGGAGTCGACTAGTTCAATGGGGCTCGCCCGCTTCCGATCAAGCACTTGCAAACATGATGGAGCGTGTCAACCAGCTCTATCCTGCTTTTCCGCCCTCACCGACTGTCGACCCGACCGCCGACGCCACGCCCTCTGCTTCGGAGACGCTGTCTGCTTCTGGCTCTTCCGGTCCCACCGCTGTAGCTACGCCCGCCGACGCTCCATCGTCCGCGGACGCTCCTGGATCCGCCAACCTCGAAATCCCGTCGGGGCAACCTGCTGATACTGGCGAAGAGACTCGGACCGTGGAACAATACCAGGAGACGCACGAAGACGCACTCCCGATCCGCGACGACAAAGGTCGGTCCTTGCCCATCGAGCATGATGGGGCAACTGGCGAGCCTCACGCCGCTCTCGACATCGACGTCACCATGCACGAGCTAGAACTTGCGCCGAAAGCCGCCGACCTCTCTGATGCGCCCTCTGCTCGTACGCCTTCCAGTCCTATGAATCATCAAGAGAGCGAGGTTGACGACGGTCCCCCACCCCTCATGGCCAATGTGAACGCAGCGGTAATTGGCAGCGGTTCCGATTCTCGGCGCTTGTACGAAGAGGGCACAAGAGCAACTCTTGATGACTCGGCCGTCGTCGGACTTGGCGACGACGCTGGCCAAAGTGGCGATGCCTCTTTGAAACATCCGGATGGCGAGGGAATTCAAGGTCATGCGCAGGACGTCTCGACCCTTTCCGCCCCTCTTCGCACTGTTGATGGCTCGACGGATGGTACTATCAACTCCAGTGAACGTTGGCGGCGTGATACGGCCTCAGTTCAGCCACGCTCTATCAACGCGCCAGAGGTTACGGCCGAAAATGGATCCCTAGCGACTCCCTCAGCTCCACCAGGCGCATCTGCATCTGCGACCGCCGTTCCGCTCGTTCCTCGCATGCTCAGTCGTGACTTTGTGCGTACTGCTACTCAAGATACCGAACCCGACTCCGGACCAACTGGGCCACAAACCGAGACTGGCGACAACGGCACGAACGACCGTGACGGTCAGACGAACACTACTGGTAGCTTGCCACTGCGTAAATCACTATATGGCGAGAATACTCAAGCGGCGCTCGACGGTCTCGCATCCATCAGTATCTCCAATAACGAAAGCACCGACAACTCCGTCAATGCTGCTCTTGAAAACAACGGTCCTGCCGATGTAGCCGCCGTCCCGGCTAGCGTGAACCCTGCTCAAGACGGCGGCGGCGGCGGAGGTGGTGGTGGTAATGGCAGTGGTGGCACAGGAGCTATACCTGTCAACCCTGACAATCCACTCAAGCGATCCAAACCCGACGACCCAGACGAGGACATGGGAGAGCCGCGGGCGGCGAAGAAGGTCAAACGGGCGCCTGCAGTCACCGAGCCGCCGGCGCAAGCAGGACCAGGACCATCTACGCAGCATGCTAGAGGCAAGGCAGCGCCCAAGAGGGTACGCAAGAAGGTAACTGGGGAGCCAAGCACGCGTACGTTGCGCTCTAGCGATAAGTCACGCAAGGCTTCCAAGAAGGGGTAGAATAGTTGGAACTCCTGCGTCGTGGCCCTCGTTGATCGAGAGGTTGCAGTGCAGAGTTAGGACGTGTATTTATTGGCGCGTGTGTTATGTATGAGGTGTAAAATTGCGATTGCTACCATGATCTTAGCGATACTGTACTGCTCACAGCGAGGAATCGAACATTGGTTTGCACGTGACTGAGCGGCCCGGGCCGGCGGTGACAATTCTGAGTTCTCGAGTTCATGACTTTTTCCCTAAACGCGCATGAATCGCCTGCCCCGCCAAGTCCTCGCCGCCGCGACGCGCTCAAGGCCACGCGCCGCGCGTACAGCGCAGGCGCTCTTTACCAGGTGCAACAGCTCTGCCAGCGGAGGGAGCAGCAACGGCAGCAGCGACAAGGACCTCTCGATCGAGGACCGACAGCGGGCCGTCGCGGACTTGCTGGAGAAGGCGAAGAGGGTGTACGGGTCGCGGCCTCCAGCAGAACGCGAGCAGGTGGAGACGGAGGGAAGGGCGCACGATACGACGCAGCCTCAACGGAGAAGAGAAGAGGAGGAGCCCGCGCTGCACTCCTTGGTTTTGACGGATCGTGAGTGCCTAGCTTTCGACAACCCCACCTTCTCTGACAATACGAAAGCTCTCTTCGATGACCCATTGCGGGACGTGCTCGCGGACCTGGCTTTCGATGCCGCTTTTGCGCACCGCAAGGCTAGTATGGAGGCCAACGGCATGCCTGTCAACCTCGACATCCTCCGCACGCACCTCCTCACGGACGGCTTCTCCGAAGTGCGCGCCATGGCACGACAAGTCAAGGCCGGCAAGCTGGACCCGGCATTGGGTGTCAAGGCGGCAGGTGCGTAGTTGCACTCTTTCCCCTCGGGCACATAGCTAAAGCACACTCCGCAGACAAGCTCTCGGACCCCGCTACGCCCCTGGGAAATCCGGAGGAAGAGCTCATGACCAAGCTCGAGACTCCTGCTGTCCAGCGCAGGCTGCAGCACCTCGACCAGAGGGCGAAGCGCAAGCTGCACGATATCCTCACTCGCGTTCCGACCCTCGGCGGTGCGAACGTCGAGGCTTTGCGAGAAGCCTCAGCTTTCTTGCACGAGATTGGCGTGCGCTTCGAGTACTCGACACGCCCGGCGCAGACTCCGATCGGGGAGGAGTCGGTGTCTTTTGACAAAGTCGACATTGACTGGACGACGGAGAAGGAGATCATTCTGCGCCGTACGTTTTACTTGTGAGCGTATGGAAAAGCGTATTGACCCCAAATCCCAGAGAGGGAAAAGGAGCTTGCCGAGCGGGCTGCTCAGCGCGCAAAGGAGGAGGCCGAGTACGACCCCACGCGTACTATCACCGTCAAAGATGGTAAGTTATGCCTCGCGTACCCTCCAAACTCGGCTGACGCCCTCAGAAATGGGGCACACCTTCGTTCAGCAGTACGGTGTCGAGCCCTACCCCGATCTCATGACCGCGGATCCCATCATGGACTCGCGCACTGAACTGGACTTCCCTCCGACCGAGCAAACCCCCTACCACAATAAGGTCGTCTTCCGCAACCACGAGTCCATCTTCCACGAAGCCATGGAGGACCAGGGCTTCGACTTCGCCGACCCCGACTGGGTCCCGGAGAAGTCCGACGAGGTTCAGGAGACGCAGCGCGAGTCGCGTACGCTGCCCAAGTCGCTGAAGTGGAACCTGCACCGCTACGCATTGGTCTCGCGGTTCGTCAGCCACCAGACGGGCAAGGGCAAGATCGCGCGGTACAACATGATGACGGTCATCGGGAACGGCGACGGCATCGTTGGCTTCGGACAGGGCACGCACGAGGAGTCGAGCAAGGCGCTGAAGATGGCTGAGCTGCAGGCGATCAAGAACTTGGACTACGTTGACCGGTTCGAGAAGCGGACTATTTGGTCCGACCTGGAGACTAAGCTGGGTGCGACGAGGGTGAAGATGCGCCCACGTCCGCTAGGCTTCGGGCTCATGTGCAACCCGAACGTGCACCAGGTACGTCGAGAGGTTGCTCGCTGATATGTCTGTAAACTCACGCTGCATCGTACAGGTCCTCAAAGCTGCTGGCATTAAGGACATCTCCGCCAAGGTCTGGGGCAGCCGTAACAAGATTCAGGTTATCAAGGCCACCCTTCGCATGATCCAGTCTGGTCATGCGCCCATTGGCATGGGTGATGGTATCGGCGGCAAGGGCCTGACGGGTATGAAGGGCATGGGCCTCATCAGCAAGCAGGACGTAGAGAGGGAGAGGGGGCGCAAGCTCATTCATCTCCAAAAGTCATAGTACCCATACTCATCGCTCTGTCCCTATGCACGGACATGACTGCATTAATGCCATCCTACACGTCCCTCCGCTCCTGTTTACTGCTTGTTACGTCTCGTCTGAAATGTCTTCGCAAAACTTGTTGTAGGTCCCCCACGTGTGCCTTCGCACGACAATTAGCGCTAGGCCGTCGTGCTGATCTCATCTTCAAACGACCATCTACCTATCTATCCGACATGGAGCCCAGTAGCTCGAGTTCTTTAAACGCAGACACGGCCGACGCGTCGAATCTGTTCCGCGTCATTGACAAGGACAAGTGAGCGCGCCTCGTCTGCCGCCTCATACCCGCGAGCCGACATGACAAGCGCCGAAGCGTCCACGGCCTCAATCTAGCCGTACCCGAGAGCGCACAGGCGGTCATAAAGCCATGGCACGAGCGCGAAGATACGACAGTGTATGCAGACTCGGGGGTGGACGACCAGGTGTGTGAATTGGTAATGCGCTTGGCGGCGCATACTGAATCGACGCGTAGATGATCATCCACGTCCCCTTCACGGAGAGCGTCAGGCTTCGATCAGTGCTGTTGAAGCTCGGTACGTGCATCCATATCAGTCAAGCGTGTTTGCATAGTTAATAGAGTTAATGTGCAGGCCGAGGAGAGTCCACCCCTCGCACGCTACGCATCTTCGCCAACCACCCTAACATCGTCGATTTCGCGGACGCGGAGAACACGCGACCTCAGCTGAACATCAGGCTGCTCGAAGGAGAGGTCGAAGTCGTGGAATACCCGTTGCGGGTAGCGGCGTTTACCAGCGTAACGTCGCTCTCGCTGTTCTTTGTGCGTACTGCCACACCCTGTTTCCATCCCGCCTCTATCTCAAGCGCATCCCTCCTGCTTTTCGAATGAATCTCTGACAATTCATGTAGAGTGATGCCGTAGGGGAAGACACCTCTCGACTTTACTATCTCGGCTTTCGAGGCGACCTTCGTAATCCCAAGAAAGACGCGAACTCGAAGATCGACATACCTGCTGCAAACGCGGCAGATGCGCCGCTCGTGGACCGTGTTTCGGAAAAGTCTGCGGGTGCACAGACGACGGCCAGATACACCGCATACATCATGGCATGCTTTCACTATGGATGGTCGACCGACTTCGCCTGTCATGTCATAATTGCCAACTTTACAATGGAATCACTTGTCTGATGGACCTTTCTCTTGAGCTTACCTCAGATCTGGGTGCGGTGCGTGCGCATATTACATCCCTGGTTGATCGACACCCGCAGGTTCTATCTTCATTCGCTCGCCGGCCTGCAGGCGGACTTCAACTTCGAAGTCCTTCGCAGCACTTGGCCTGTGACACACTGACTCACGTGCGGTGTCACACGCGGTCTGCAAGTTCAACTTGACTCCTGCCATCACTCGCGCCACTTCGGACCCAATCCGTCATCCCAATCATGCAGTCCACCGCGCCTCTTCCATATGTGCCAATCACTGCTCTCAGCGGCGGCAAACAAATTCCCTTGCGCGAGCACACTCTCTTCTGCCCCGATATCGTCCCGGACGGCGTCGATCTCCGCGACCGGAGCGTTCGGCACCGGTACAAACAGTCGCCACCTACCTATCTGTTTGGGTATCTACTATCACCGCAAAAGGTGTACGAGATGCTCAGGCAGAAAGGGAAGGTTGGCAAGACTGTGCAAGGCACGCTCAAGGCATACCTCGGCTTCATCAGGAAGCATACCGGCATCACTTGGGGAAACGGCCTGAAGAAGGTTCACGTCAAAGGGGAGGAGGTCTGGCTGATTTACACGGCGCAGTCATTGCGGAAGGAGGAGATACTTGAGATCGACCAGTCGTATCGAGATGGCCTCCGCGGCCTCATCGGTGCGCCTGAAGACCCCATGCTCATCACTTACGAACATCCGAAGGTGCGTTTCTGCGCCGCGCCATGTGTATACGACTGACTTCGGGCCACAGCGCTTCATCTGTTGAGGGTGTTCCATCCCCCTCTCCGATTCGACTTCACCGTCATCATCGACCCGTAAACATTGTACAATATGTATAGCATACCTCCATCGCATCTAACTTTCTCGAGCTCCATTCATCTCTGCCGAACCTGCATCTGCAAGGTAGAGCCTCTACATCTGCCCCTCGTCGACAGAGTTGACTATCTCACACTTTGTCGTAAAGCAACGCTTGACGTACACTTGTCTACGGATATTCATCGGATTCAGGATTCATACGATGATGAGGAGTATTGTGCCCAATGTCACTCTTGACAAAGTTTGCCTGCTACAATAGTAGACGGCCCGGAGGGCCGACGGCATCTTCCGCCGTCGAAGTTTCGTGCCGCACCGCGTTCGCGCCTTGACTTGATCCATCATCAACGTGCAACTTGTCTCTTGCCATCACCCGCGCCACTTTTGAACACAAATCGTCGCCTCTATCATGCAGTCCTACACGTCTCTGCTGCATGTACCAATATCGACTCTCAGCGGTGGCAAACAAATTCCTTTACGCGAGCACGTCCTTGCCTGCAACCCTATCATCCCGGACAGCGTTGATCTCAACGACCGTAGCGTTCAGCACCGGTATATGCAGTCGCCTCCTACCTATCTATTTGGGTATCTGTTATCACCGAAAAAGGTGTACGAGATGCTCAAACAGAAAGAGAAGGTTGGCAAGACCGTGCAAGGCACTCTCAAGGCATACCTCGGCTTCATCAAGAAGCATACTGGCATCACATGGGGGAATGGCCTGAAGAAGGTCTATGTCAAAGGAGAGGAGGCCTGGCTCATCTACACGGCGCAGTCATTGCGGAAGGAGGAGATACTCGAGATCGATCAGTCGTATCGAGATGGCCTCCGCGGCCTGATTGGCGCGCCCGAAGATCCCATGCTCATCACTTATCAACATCCGAAGGTGCGCTTCTCTGTGCCGCGCCACGCGTATACGACTGACTTCGGGCCACAGCGCTTCATTTGTTGAGGGTGCTTCCTCCCCCTCTCTTCTTGATTCAACTTCACCGTCGTCATCGAGCCGTGATCATCGTACAATATGCGTTGCAAACCTCCCGATTGCACGTACTTTCCCGAGATCTAGTCATCGCCGCAAATTCGCCCACTACATAAATCTGACATCCGTCGACGGAGCTCACTCTCAGTCACCTTATCATACAGCGTTGCTTAACGTACACTTGCCTGTGGAAACTTATCAGGATTGTACGATGTTTGAGTAGTCTTGTGCCCTAAGTATGTCCCTCCCGACAAAGGTTGTCTCTTCAATGGTGGACGGTCCGGAGATCCGACGGCATCTTCCGCCGTCGAAGTTTCGTGCCGCACCGCGTTTGCGCCTTGACTTGATCCACCATCAACGCGCCATTTCGACCATGCAGTCTACCACGCCTCTCCCCTATGTCCCACTATCCGCTCTTAGCGGCGGCGAACAAATACCGTTGCGCGAGTACACTATCGTCTGCCCCAAAATCATCCCGGACGGCGTCAATCTTCGCGACAGGAGTGTTGAGCACCGGTTCATGCAGGCGCCTCCTACCTACCTGTTCGGGTATTTAGTATCACCTAGGAAGGTGTACGAGATGCTCAGGCAGAAAGGGAAGGCCAGCAAGACCATGACAGCCACGCTCAATGGATACCTCGGATTCCTCAAAGAGCATTCTGGTATAACATGGGGGAACGGCTTGGAGAAGGTTCACGTCAAAGGGAAAGAAGCTTGGCTCATCTACACGGCGCAGTCACTGCGAAAGGAGGAGATACTCGAGATAGACCAGCCGAATCGAGATGGCTTCCGCCGCTTGATCGGCGCGACTGAAGACCCTATGCTCATCGCTTACGAACATCCGAAGGTGCGTTTCAGTGCCGTATGTTTTGCTCTCAAGACTTATTTTATGAACCAGCGCTTTATCTGTTGACGGTATTTCTTCCTCGTTTGGGCCTGTCATCGTTGTAATCCACCGTCTCGGTGGCGCGTCATCGCACGAGCGGTGCGCATCTGGCTAGAATCTCCGCATTGCTGGCCTCCTCATCCATTCCCGCGGACCGCGTACTGATGCGAATTCGCCTCATTGTATGCCACCTCCTCATGTAGCTTGCTATGTGATGTAGTTCATCACTGTATCACGTAGCTCGTCGTAGCCAGGATTATTTTTCAACGTTCTCTGCGCCGGTGTGATGCAGCACGAAGGGTATCAAGTTTGTCACTGAGATGCTGATTCGGCTCGAACGCATGTTTGATTTGCATCAATATATCGCACCATAGTGTCGCTTTCAGTTCTCGTCGACCGACTACTGGTCCTGCACCTGCACCTCATTGTTGTTCCTACAAGTGCACTTCTCTCGTTTAATGGCCCGCTGTGAGTTTTCCCGTCATCGGAAGTGGTCTTGCCCCGCCTTCTTGAAGTCAAACCCTGTCGCCTCGTGAAACCGCTCGTATTCATCGTGGGCCCTAAGCGTAGCATGTTCGTGTGAGGTGGCGTACAGACTCGTACAGATGGTATGGTACACTAGGTACGTCTACATATATGTGGTATGAGGAATCAACCTATCATGCCCGTGTGGTATAAATAACAGTGTGTGCGCGACGTGTGTGTGTGGTCTACAAATGTGTGGAGGTCATGCAAAGTCCCATGGGTGTAAGAGTGGAGGAGAAGAACGAAAAGGCATGCGAGAAGAACGAATTCATAAAGACAAGGAGCGTGGAAGTTGCTGCAAACCCTCTATATACAGTGATGATCCAGGCCGCGCCCGCGCTTGCCGTTTGACGCCGTCGAGCTCAGCTCACGCCTGCGCGGCGACTCTCGTGGGCGAGAACCAGAACTTGGGTGAAGATAGCAAGCGCTGGCGCTTGTACCCTGCCTGCCTCCGGGGCGGCGTAGTCAGGTTGTCGCCTACACGAGTGCCTGCGCGCTCCTCAAACGCCGCTGCCAGGGGCGAAGGCGGCGCAGAGACTTGACCGCGCGGAAATAGCTTGAAGCGACGCGGCGAGGCAGGACGCGGAGCAGCAGGAGCACGGGCCACGTCGCCATGCGCCAGAGCGGGCTTGCGGGCCTGCCGCGGGAGAGACTTGCCTCGGGCGGCGGCGGCAGCGACGGCGGGAGACGCGACGCGGGCGGGGGAGGTCGACCTGCGAAAGTGGTTCACGTTGTCGGTTATCATGGAGAAGAACGATCGGGGTGCGTGCTGACTCTGGCTGGCGCTCTGGCTCTGCGCGTGGCTGATTGGCGAGCGGTGCTCGGGCCAGACGATCGTGTCGGGGCACGGCGAGGGGCAGGCCACCGCGAGGGGATGGCGCTGCGCCTCGAGGTCCTGGTAGTAATGCGGCTCGGCCTCTGTCTCCGGGAACAACACATTAGTGACCACCGAAACCGGCGATGAGACGTCCGACGGGTGCTCCGCGAAGGACATGTTCGACACGCTGTACCCCCACGCAGACGGCGACGTCATGTTGTCCTCCTCGGTCTCGCCCTCCGCGTCATACGGGTCCGTGATCATGGCGGACGACGGACGTAGGGAGTCCTCGACCGACATCATTGACCGCGTGCGCTGGCCGTGCACGAGCAGCGACGGCGACAGCGAGTCGAGCTCGATGGCGGTGTGCATGATGGACGATAGCGTCGACGCCGAGGCCATACGCGCGTCCGGATCGTAGCACTGCGGCCGGAGCCAGTTCGTGTCGATGGTGAGCGTCTTGCGCCGGTCGCGGCGGCCAAGCTTCTCCGCGCCGTACGGCGTGCGCGGCAGCGAGCCCGAGAGCGTGTCGTCGATGGAGTCGCCCGACGACTGGCTCGCGTACGGCGTGCGCGAGCGGTCGTAGATCTCGATGTCCTGCGACGAGTCGGAGGACGACGACGAGAGCGCGCCTTCCTCCGCGTAGCGCGACGCGGGCGGCGAGACCTCGACCGAGCGCGTCGCGAAGATGAGCTCCGACGAGGAGTCCTTGCTCCAGCGCGACTCGAGGAGCATGTTCTGCTGCGACTTCGTCGGGCTCGCGGCCGGGGAGCCCTGCTTCGTGGAGGAGGATGAGGACGCGGTGTGGATGTCCGCGCCGCACTCCCACGCGCACTTGGCCATGCTGCCCTCGAAGACGACGGTGTCGGCGTAGAAGTCGGTGATGTCCTCGATGGCGACGCGCAGCTCGGCGAGCGATATGCGCCGCCGCCAGTTAACGTCGAGCATCCGGATGAGGACGTCATTGATCTCCGCGGAGATGGGCAGGACGGAGGGGAGGAAGTTCATGGGATCGTGCAGGTAGGCCTGGAATGTAGGGTCGGAGATCGATGCAGACTTCCACTGCGACAGTATAAGCGAGGCGCGGCACGGAGAACATGGACATAGCATACCGGGTTGCGTCCCGTCATAAGATTAAGAAGAATAATACCCAGCGACCATATGTCGTTAAATAATGGCGAGTATGACCTCGCCGGTGCGTAGTCACCGCCCTGACATTCTGGGAAAACGTGTAAGTACGGAGGCGTAGGCTATGACGACGTCGACACTGACCTGGGCTCATGTGGTACACGCTGCCAGTCCTGAACTCGTCACTGTACTTGTCGGTCGTGCCTGGACGTACGATTAGCACCGGAACGACGTCGAAGAGATAGAATGTGAACTTACTCAAGCCAAAGTCGGTGATGGCGACACGGAGGCCCTCATCGAAGCAGAGCACGTTCTCGGGCTTGAGGTCGCGGTGATAGATACCGAGAGAATGACAGAACTCGACAGCGTCAAGAAGTTGAAGGAAGACATGCTTGATGAGCTCGTTGTTGCCCAGGTACCGGCAGTTGTGCAGAATCTGAGTGAAGAGGTCCTGGTCGGGGGCGTAATCCATAATGATGAACGTGTAGTCCTCGTCCTCAATCACACGGTGTAGCGTGATGACGTTAGGGTGTGCGCTTGCCGCCTGATGGAGGGCGACCTCGCGGAGGTGCGCCTGACGATGGCGGGCGCTCTGCTTCTGGAACAGGCATTTCACGGCGTACGACTGGGGCCGCGAGGAGTACGTGTCGACGGCGCGGTAGACGACGCCGTATCCACCCACACCGAGCACCTCGACGAGTTCCAGCGAGTCGTCGTCAATGAGGGTGCCGACGGGCGGGTGCGTCGCCGGCGACGAGACACGGGACTGCTTCGGCATGGCTGGCGATGGGGGGCGAAGGCGAGCGAGGTGACGGGACCCGGGGGCGAGTGCGGTACGGTGCTGCTGACAAGCCGCCGCTTAAAAGCAGCGCAGCAGGAGGTACCGGCGGGAACGTGCCCCCCAGTCGTTTTCAGCGTGTTGAACACGAGGAGATCAAATGATGCCTGCGTGCAGGATCGGGGCTAGGCGACGAGCAGGATGCAGCAACGAAGTTATAACGCAAAGGGTTTCATGCGGATGGAGCTTGGGGGCGAGGAAGTAAAACCGAGGTCCGCGCTGGGAAAGGGGGGACAGACGTGCGAAAGGCACTCAAGGCCCATCCTCGGGATTGTGAGTATCAACGTTCGATCGGGGGCCTACTGAATGGAGGGAGAGTGCGCACCCGGTATAGGTGGAGCCAATGAGACGAGTGCGTTCGGTTCTTTGGGCGATCTGTCCGCGATCTGTCCGTAGCGGAATGTGCCATCGTCGGCGGCACCTAACACTTGTTGTAATTTCGGGAACACAGCGAACGGCGACATAGCACAAATGACCATAAGAAACTCAGCCGGCATTACGCTAGTAGGGTACGGGGCATTTATGACCGCCACCGCAGCCCACTGGGAATGTTCGGGTCGACGCGCATCGCCCGTGCATGGGGCGACGTAAACGACAACGCGCGTATGTTCTGTGGCCGACAGAGCAGACAAGCACTGAGATGAATGGACATGGTCGAGGGATGGGTAGATATGCCAGATTAGATGACAGGATGAACGGCAATCAGCCCAAGTTCGACTTCGGGGCCGACGGGGAGGCGTTTGCTGATTGAATGGCGCGCCTCGTGTTGGTGTTTGTCTGCAGAACGCGTGTATATTAGTCGTGCAGTGAAAGCGGTGCATGGTTGCCATGACAGAGGTGCGTTTTGTCAAGGCCGGGACCCCACTTGTTGCGTGCGGGGCAATCAAGGCATAAAGCAGAGTTGACCAGGACAAGGACCGTGCGAAAGGGCTCGGCGTCGAGCGCAGGCCACGCGAGTCACGACCGAGTTACGCTGGGTCACGCCCACGTGAATCACAGCCGTGGGTATTTCATCCACGGGAGCAGCCTTCACTCGACTCGACGATCACCCACCGTCGCCTCC
>JAMQCK010000106.1:0-64333 GCA_024196135.1 Pleurotus ostreatus/Saccharomyces cerevisiae fusant | reverse complement strand
GCTTCGAAGATCTTTCTCGAGCTCAGCAGCGGACGTGAGTGCTCGCACCAAACTGTCGATCGGTGTCGATCACTCCCGTCATCCATAGACCAACCTCCGGCTACTCCCTCGTGCCTCGGCAATTGCCGGATTCACAATCTATGGATTCCTTCGCTCTCGTAGTAGTAGGCTGTGGTCGGGGGACGTCGACTCTCTTCAGCCAGAGGGGCTTCGGAAAGGGACGACAGGTTCGAGAGATGCGGGATCAGCGTGCGAGCATGACCCCCATCTCAGAACCGAAAAGGAAGGAGAAGAGAAGGCAGAAATCGGCCAACACTGAAGTTACGACGGTACAAGTCTATGAGATAACCAATACACAATGTCTATATAGGGCGCGGTGGGTGGGGCTTCGAAGATCTTTCTCGAGCTCAGCAGCGGACGTGAGTGCTCGCACCAAACTGTCGATCGGTGTCGATCACTCCCGTCATCCATAGACCAACCTCCGGCTACTCCCTCGTGCCTCGGCAATTGCCGGATTCACAATCTATGGATTCCTTCGCTCTCGTAGTAGTAGGCTGTGGTCGGGGGACGTCGACTCTCTTCAGCCAGAGGGGCTTCGGAAAGGGACGACAGGTTCGAGAGATGCGGGATCAGCGTGCGAGCATGACCCCCAACTGTGAAGTTGCGGAGCGACGCGTCAGCGAACAACGCTGATACCCCCAAAGAAGGAGCGTGCGACTCACACTAACGAACGGGCGGCAAGGAGATGCGAGTGAGCTGCTCTTGAATGTCCGGGTGTTGAGCAAAGTAGGGAACCATTATCTCCGCGTGATTGCGCAGGTACAGCGTGAAAGCCTCGCTTTTCCATCGGCCTTTCTGCTTGACGGCCTCGAAGGGTACGCCGCGGAGCAAAAAGAGGACATTGGACCCAATCCGTAGCCCGTGAGCGGGGCCAAGTTCCGCCCCGACGTCAAGAGCCGCCTTCCTCAAGCGCGCTAGGAAAGCGTGGCGCGTCAGCGGCCGCATCAGGCCGTTGTGCTTGTACGAGAATAAAGCCATAGAGGGAAGGGGGTTGTTGATGGCGAAGTGAATCAGGAGCGCGCGCAGAGGGTCGGTGTCGTCGGGCTCGGGCAGCCAGTATACGTCCTCTCCGTGTTCGGGAGCCGCCTTCGTAGCAGGGAGATGGAATACAGTCATAACCGTATCGCCGCTGGGCTTAGTCGTGATGTGAGAGCGAGTGACGTGACGTTTTGGGTCAAAACCCGCCAGGTTGGGTACGACAAACTCTCCAAGGCGGGCCATGGTGTAGAAAGTAGTCGTCATGCACGCCCATACCGCCGCGTCGAGGGGAAGTGACAGATCGAGTGCACGCCGAAGTTGGGACATCAGCGACGGCGTGTATGGCTTTCTCTTGGGTGCGGGAGGCGGCGCAAGCGCTCGCGTCGCTTTGATCAGTCGAGTAACGTCCTTGGCGTGGACTGCCCAGGTCAACCCATGCAGCGCGTGCCACGCTTGTACAGCTAAAAAGCTCAGTCAGTGATTGCAACGACAATCGCCCAAACCAACGCGCACCAGCTACGAAATTGCTCACTGCATCTGCAGAGTAGCTCCCCGCGAGAGCAGCTACCCAACTTTTGATCAGCTGCTCGCTCGCGGGCGCCCTGTCGAACTCGCGGATGTTGCGCACATCACAAAAGACGTGATAAATGAGGAGGCCACTGCCGTACGTCTCCAGAGTAGACTCAGCCCATGCCCATGCCATGACATCCGCGACACGTTGCAGGTCCTCGACGGACACGGGACCCGTGTTCTGTGTCCTGGACACAAGCGGCAGCCAGAGGAGTAGGCGCTCCCGGGCCATACAGTGCGGCCTGAGGGGCGTGGGCGCAAGCGGGAGATGCGCGGGATAAGGGCGGGGTCTTCCCGACGAAGTGGCAAAGCGGGGAGGCAGGGCAGTAGGTCTAGCGAGGCTGCGCCCCACACGCCCACCAGAACGACTCGTCATTGGCGAGCGCGTCACCCTCGCGGTCGAAACGGGTGTTAAAACGTTGCCGGCGCTCGTATTCCGCGCGTGAATGCGGCTGACGGAGCCGCTGCTGCTGCCGCTGTTGCTCTGCAGGGACAGCGGGCGCATCAAAGTCGAGAACGAAGTCGCGGATGGCGAGGGGGATAGCGACGGGCGGTAAGAGCCGCTGCGGATGCCCGTATCGACCTCTCGAAGGTGCATCCGCAGGGTTGTCCTCGCTAATGATGTATCGGGCGAGGAAGAAGTGGTCTGTGTTCTCATCGAGGAAGGTGAGTAGGCGCTTGAAGACGGCATTGACGGGCTTGTTGCGGCTGCGGCCATTCCGCCATCCTTCCACGACGCTAGTATTATCGCCGTAGACCTTGATGTACCTGTTGGCGGGCTCGAGGCGACAGATGGTGTAGACCAGAAATTCAAAGGCAACTGCTTCCGCCCACTGAATATCGCGCTCTCTGGCGTTCCAGCCCGGGACGAGGCGCCAGGCGCGCCAGTAATCACCGATGACGATGGCGAGTCCAATACCCGAGCTAGCGTCGGAGTAAGCATTGATATCGAGGACGTAGATGGGTTCCGGTATGCGACACATGAGGACGGGGCGCTCGAGGCGTCTAGCCCACCAGGTGAGGTCGCCAGAGGTTCCATCGGGAGGATGGTGTGGCACGAAAGGACGGTCACGGCAGACGCGCTGCATGCGCTCGAGACTGGTGAGCCATGCCCGGCCCATGGGGATGACCAGGCAGCTGTGTACGAGCTTTCCATAGAGCGAGTCAACGTCGTGCGCATTGTGCGTCGGCTTCTCCTCCCACTCGCGGATTGCCGCGAGATATTTCGTACGCTTCTTGTCCGTGAGGGCCACCGTGCGATGCTGGACGATCCAATCGAGGCCGCTATATACCGTAGATGGACCGAAGAAGAGGTCTTTGGTGCGATTCCACTCGTAACCGATGATGGTCGAAATGCGATCAATGTCGTCGAAGTTGTATGTGTAGAGCGCATCTTCGGGCGAGCGAGGACTATCGCGGGAGTGGTCGCGTATGGGGAAGGTGAAGTCTTCGTCAAATTCCTCCACACTATCGTCGGCGAGCAGACCTCCACGATACCATAGACAACCCCCGCGATGCAGAAGGCCACCACCTGCACGAACTCGCTGCCGTGCAGCCGCGCGACGGGCATTAAACTCGTCGAGGTGGCAGAGGAGGATGCGGACCCAGAAGTGGTCATCGACCCACTTCGCGACAGGCCCCAGCCCATCTGCGCGCATGAGATCTGCACCACAGTCCGCCACGGAACCATGGGCGCCGACGCCGGAAGCGATCCCGAACATGACTGCAGTGTCAGCGTCGAATTCGTCCCTGCCGGTACGGACGACCGCCCCGGGCCATTGCGAAGGGTGGAGTGGGAGGGAGCGAAATGCTTCGGAAATGTCCCGACAAGCGGCTTGGGAACCAGGAGGTAAGGAGGAGATGAGAAGACATATGGTAGTAAAGGTGCCGAAGGTACAGGGATAGTCAGAGGAGTCAATTGAAGAATTAATAGAGGAAATAGAATGAAGGGGAGTGTAAGGGAAGGAGAAGTTCTGTACGAGGCGCAGCGCCGAGGGATTGTGGGGTTTCGGGATGAGGGAGAGGGGGGATGTATGGAACGGGCCAATAAGTGATTCGAGGTCAGATCGGGAGAAAGGACCAATATATCTACCAGTAGAGCGCTCCTTGGCAATGATTTCTTGGAAGACGGAGTCATGAGTCGCGAGGGAGGAGCTATTATCGGGTACGAAGGTAGTAAGAATGGGAGGAATACCAATACGAAAACCGGAGCGGATAGAATCAGGAATGGTAGGATACTTTTGTATGAGCCCGGATGCGCACAGGAGTAGTTCGAAACCATCCGCACGCAGCGGAGTGAGCGGCTCACGCGTTCTCCGCGCGAGAGCATTTTTGAGCGCCGTGGCTGGCCTGTCCGCAGCCGGAGCAGACGTGGACGAGCTGGCAGCCTCGGCAGCCGGACGGCAAGTTGTGTGCGGTGCAGAGGGGCGTGCCAGATGCGCGAATGACAAGCCCGTTGCCGAGCCGTCTGGCGAAGGTTGGCGTTCTGCCATCCCAAAGCAGGCCAGGGTTGCAGCGCGCGACGATGTGCTGGTAGCGGCCGAGGCATACAGCGCAGGCCGGCCGGCTCCCCGAGCCTGCGCCCCTCGGAAAAGACCGCTGGGGCCCGGGAACACTGTTCGGGTCCAGCCCAGAGTTTCCTTGGGACCGGTTAGGATACGGAGCGACCGTGCTGCGGCGAGAGTTTCCGTTGAACGCGAATGAGGAAGCGCGCAAAGGCTGGAAAGCCGAAGTCACGGGTGCAGGCTGCGCAGCGTGGACGGACATGGAGGCTAGCTGTCAGCGGCGCAAGGCACAGGCCAGCGGATAGAGCGACGTGGGCGGCGTGGGCGGCGTGGGCGGCGTGGAACACAATAAGTAAAGCGGCAATGCGCGTGCATGCAAGCGGATGGAGCGGCGTGGGCGGCGTGGGCGGCGTGGAACACAGTAGGTACGACGTGTACAGCGGATGGGGCGGCGTGGGCGGCGTGGAACACAGTAGGTAGCATATTAACGCGCGTGCGTGTAGGCGGATAGAGCGGCGTGGGCGGCGTGGAACACAGTAGGTGAAGTACGGGAAAGAGGCGATCACAGCAGCGGGGGGTAGAAAAGGATGTGGTCAAGAGCGAGGGATATGTGGTGGAGACGAACGTGAATTAAAAACATGGTGGTGCACGGTACGCCGACGAGAATTGAAGGGATTGTTAGTGTCATGGAGAATACAAGGCAACGGTGGGACGTACGCTTCTGAGCTGCTCCTCGCGGAGAATGTCCCGCTCGATCATGTCAAGTCTCGCCTCGCTTATGAGCGTAAGGTTGGGTACAATGTCTTCTTTCAATGCAATGGCCTCGTAGAAGCGCGCGCGGGCCTCGGCGTGATAGCGTATGAGCACGCGCTCCCCGTGAGCGCCAGCAACTTGCCGAAGGCGGTGGTTCTCGAGAGTGAGATAGAAACGCGCCCACATATCGACGTACTCCGGCGGCCAACCGGTCTTCTCCATGTAATCCAGGAGACAAGTTTTGGCGAGGGATATTTCGACCATCGTAAGCTGGTCATCGGGACGAGCTTTGTTCGACCTTCGGTAGGAGGGCGTAGAGGAAAGAGTGAGTTTGCCGCTGTCGTCCTTCGCCAAGGTGAAGGCATCAGAGTCGGACCGGTTGAGGTTGTCGGTCTCCCGGCGACCGTCTGGCGTGACGAACCAGAGGTCGAAATGCTCGCGCTTGCGGAGCTTGTCGATAACGAACTGCGCGGGCGGGAATTCGCGCTGCGCGGGGATGGGCGTGTCATGGCCGAGTGGAGGCAACTTGACTTTTTTTGCGCTCTTCCTCCTCGCGGGCTTTGTTCGCTTCTTGCTCGGCCGCGGCAGCCGCTACCTCAGCTTCGATCCGCTCTTGCTCCGCGCGAGCTCTGTCTGCGGCTTCGTCCTGCTGACACTGCGCTTGCCATGCGGCGACACGAGCAGCGTGATCAGCACGCCAGGCATTTTCCAGCTGCTGTATAGCGGCTTCCCTCGGCGTAGAGTCTGTTGTCAACGCAGCTATTATGGCTTGCTGACCAGGTAAGGTGGCAAAGTCCGGCAGAGCCTTGGATGAAGGGTCGGTCAAGCGGGGGAGGGGATTTTGGTCGGCCATAGAGGAATAGGGGCTAGTGTTGTTGTTGGTCCAGATGTGATGGAGGGCACGCGAGTGTGATGATGGAGTAGTGATGAGGAAGAATGGGTCGAGAGAGCAGGTTTTTCAGTCTCAGCTTCGAAGATCTTTCTCGAGCTCAGCAGCGGACGTGAGTGCTCGCACCAAACTGTCGATCGGTGTCGATCACTCCCGTTATCCATAGACTAACCTCCGGCTACTCCCTCGTGCCTCGGCAATTGCCGGATTCACAAGTGGGCTGGGCCACGTGCGTTACTTCGCTGCTGGCGACTCAACGACAGGCCCGAGGCACCGAGAAATTCGTACGGCCGATGCGAACCGCGCCGGGCTTGGGCATGGGGTGGCCCACAATGCTCTTGAGGACCACGCTTGTGCAGGAGGTGCCTCGAAGTTCCTCCTCTTGGTGCCAACACGAGCATTGCCATCGAACAAGATGCCGAGGAAGGTGTTGTTATTCTGCGGTGGATGTCAGTATCACAAGTGGATGCAAGGAGTGACCGACGGGTAGGGAGGTTGCGGGGAGCAGGAGCGTCGGCGGTAGATGATCGAATAACAACCCAGAGGTTGAATGGCAGCAGCAAGGGGGGAAGCAAGCAGGCAGGCCCGGTACAAAGCCCCGGGCAGGGCCTCAAGAGCCCTCAGCACAATGGCTGGGGCCTGGCGGCCCAGCGGCACGCCGAGACACAGACACAAACCGAAGGCGACAACGCACGGACTAAAGAGTGTATAGTGTGACTACTCGGTATATAAAGCGTGAGCTCGTGACGTGAGTGACTGCTAGAGTCGAGCTGTACCTAATACCTACAACTCGTGACAGTCAGTAGGGAAAGGATGGACCGTGGCGCACCATTACCTGGCACTTCTCCCTGCACTCGTCGCACGCCAAGGTGAGTTAAGAGCCGCACGCAACTACAGCGAACATGTAGGTTGTCGTATACAGCACCGGCTGGACGCGATGTGGGTCCGAATCGGATGACGCACGACAAAGAATGCGATGGAATTCTTTTGCAACTCCCTGGCAGACTTGACAGCCCTTCGTATGCGTTTTTGGGATAACGTCGCCGATGTTGACCCAACTATTCGCGGGTGCTCACGGGACCCCGCCGCCTGGTTTCACACCCTTTGCGCGCACCCTACGACGTGCGCAACGCTCGGGAAGTTCGCATTTGACGTCTTACAGCTCTTCAGTGTGCATCGCCCCTTCTCGCTGCCCGCATCCGCGTGGGTGGCTGCTTCGGATGGAGATGGTGACCAGGACGGTGGATTGTGACTCACGACTTGCGGGAGAGACCAGGAGGCGGCCGAACTCGGGTTGGGTTTGCTACAATGGTGATTTCGTGTGTTGTTCGGCTCCGTAGCGCGTACGATTGCACTGTATGTCGTGGTACGGGCACCCCGTATGTTCCTTAAGGGACCGCTCGGGTAATCCAGTCCAGTCCAGTCCAGAATGCCAGAGCATTCTTCCATATTGCTTGTGCAAACATGGGAAACGACGACGCAACGCAACGCAACGCAAGAGATAACGCAGTGCTTGAGCACTCTTCCATGCGGCCGAAGCAGACATGGGCAACGCAGGGTGACGCGGGAGTGAGAGGGTCACGAACGAATGACACGGACGCGCGAGAGGGAATGCGCGCGCGATCGCTCCTCTGAGGGAGGAGCCGGAGTGTACCAGGTGGTGGAGATGCTGCTCCTGCGAGAGCGTAGGGGCCGCGCATGGCACGGGTAGGTGCAGCTCTTGTGCTCTGACGGCGAAAGGCTTTACGCCGCTAACGTGCGTCAGCTCTGGTTGGGGTTGTAAACCAGCCACACACCGCGCGACCTTTGCTTCGCTAGGTCATTTATTTGGTAGCCGACGCGATCCGTAAGTCTCCCAATCTTCTAGGAGGCTGTCTTAAGTGGTGGTGATGATGTCTGCTCCCTAGGATAGGGTGCATGCGGGGGTACGACGATGATTGACGAAGAGGTCAACGCGTCCTTCGAGATACGCGGCGATGTAGGACTTGTTGATTAAGACGAAAAGAAAAGGCGACATCGTCGCTGGCGTAAACGCGACGCGACGCGACGATGGTTGGCAGAGGCAACAGGCGGCGGCTCGGCTCGGGCGCTCCTGCACGTGCATAGTCCTATTCTGCGGCACCGCTCGCTCCTCCTTATGCCGCAGATTGCCAACGTTCACAAGTACTTAGTGTGTACAGATAACAACACTCATGTTTTGGTAGGGACACCATCCGTAGATCCGTGAATACTATGTATAAATACAGTCAGTGAAAGCTGGGGAGACAGGAAAATAGAATGCAGGTAACTATTACATACAGTAGTTGGAGGAGGTCTGCGTGATTAGCACAACAGAAGTATGCAGAAGAAGCAAAGACAACAACAAATCAAACTCATCGGGAGGCAAATCTAGAAAATGGGAGTCATGAAAAGTACGAGCGCACTTATCATCCCGAATATGATTCGGACAACGCGCGTAGGAAGGCCGGCGCAGGCTGCCTCGGTGTTGGCATACTGAGCGGCGCCGTCGAGCTGACCGTCTCCATCTCCGAGAGACCGAGCAGGTTACTGAGCCCCGACGCGCGCGACTGCACATCGCGCGCGCCGCCCGACCCCCGCGAGTTATGCGACTGCGCCGACCACACGCGCGGCGTCTCCGACGCCCCCGTCGACACCGACAGCGCACGAGGACCCTGCCGCGGCGCCCCGGGCACCACCAGGTCGCTGGGCGACCCGTTCGGGCTATTCAACAGCTCGAGCGGCGGGCTCCCGCCCTGCGGCATCGGGCTGGCGACGGTCGGCGGCGCGAAAAGAGTCGACCACGGAACATGCGGGTCCGCCGCGGGCACCTCGCCCGCGGGCTCCGGCGGCGAGGTCGGGAAGTTCGCGAGCCTGAACTGCCCGACGCTGGCCTGGGACTCGGGGACGGAGACCTGCGTGCCGGTCCAGGAGGGCGCGGAGCTGGTGAGCGAGGACGCGGCGCTGTCGCGCTGCTCGCGCCTCTCGCGACGCTGGCGCTCCTCGTCGGTCTGCGAGAACGCCGCGCGCCGCCGCGCCTCCTTGTCCGCCGCTGTGAGCGTGCGGTGTGAGTCAGAACGTCTAGAACTGGAAGCAGCAAGGGAATCGTGCCCCGTCGTGCCGCTGCGCCGAAGTCCAGGGTGTGCAGTCTCCGTCGAGCCGCCGGAGGAAGAGGACAGCGTCATTGACAGCATGGTCGGTGTGCGGGCGGTGTCATTCGATGAAGAGATCGACGGCGCTTGCTGAGACTGTGCATACACTTCTCGCGCACGGGTCGGTGCCTCGGGCTCGCTGCGCCTGTGCCGCCGCCTGCGATGCTCGCGCTCCCCGCCATCAGCCACGCTCGCTATCCTGTCCGAATGCCGCTGGTACCCCTCGACATATGCCTGGTCGTACGAGGTCAAGTACGCGTTCATGTACGCGTCAGAAGGCGCATAGCCGTCAGGGTATGCCTCAGCGCGAGCGTGACCTGCACGAGTGTGAACACCGCCGGCTGTCGCCGCATCAAAGCCAAACATACCATTAGTAGCGTGGCCATTAGGACCGCCTTGCATAGCGGCAGGCAGCAAAAAACTATTCGAATCGAGCTGGCGTTGCGAGGTGGACGCCGCCATCGGGGGTGGCCAGACTCTCGACCCCGACGGTGCTGTCGAAGGCGCCGCATAACCAGGCCGTGCTTGCGCCGAGGGCGCGTAACCCGTCGTAGCATGCCCTGCCGCCGCCGAGGGGGACGCCAACGCCGCCGCCGCGTCATTCAACGTCGAGGGATCCCACGCATAACTGGGCGTCGGCTGGTGGGGAATAGCCGCAGCGGCCTGCTGATGAGGCAAGGGGGCTGCGGGCTGCTGAGTTGGGACGGTCGGTGCAGGCTGCTGAGGAGGAATGGCCGCCGAGGCCTCCGAGCGCGTCGTCCGGTGGCGGCGCGAGCTGCGGTGGGAGGACCCCATAGCAAGATGGGATGTCCCCGGGGGCCGGTTGGAGGACCCCGGTGCGTGGTGCGAGGATTCTGCAGCACGATGGGATGCGTCCGCCGGAGCAGGCGCCCGAGTCGACGATTCAGCATGCGGAGACGCATTCTGCGCCAGACGCTGCGCCGCCCCACCCAGCCCCTTCGATGGATGCACCCTCGACGTCGGCGACGCGCCTGGTATGATACCGTCCGGCGGGGTAGACGAGCGCGCGGTCTGCCCAGAGCGAACGCTTCCTGGCGTCTGCCCAGATCGAGCGCTCCCCGGTGTCTGCCCAGACCGCACGCTTCCTGGAGTCTGACCGGAGCGTACGCTCCCTGGAGTCTGGCGCGATGGGCCCGGAGCCATATTCACTGGGTAGACAGCCGAAGGCTGACTGGCTGGATAATTCCCAGGGGGAGTCGGTGGATGTCCGTTGGGTGGGCTCGGGGGGTACGCGCCCGTGGCCTGGCTTGCTGAGTGCCCGCCTGGCGTCTGGCTTGTTGGATAGGCACCCGGCGTCTGCTGAGCACGTATACTTCCTGGCGTTTGGCTCGTCGGATAACCTGGTGTTTGGCTCGTCGGATAGCCTGGTGTCTGTCGCGCACCTGCGCCAGGAGGGGTCTGATTTGTGGGATAGCCCGAAGTCTGGTTGGTGGGATAGCCCGAAGTCTGGTTGGTGGGATAGCCCGGAGTCTGACTTGTCGGGTACCCATGTCCACCCGCCGGAAAGGCATGCAGCGCCGCAGGTGTGAAGCCTCTGTACTGATCCAATGGAATAGGCTCTGGCGGTGGAGGGAGGGGGTTATGGGTCGAGTGGATAGAGGTCGCGTACGCTGAGGATGATGCAGAGGGAGCAGGCACGGGCGCGTATACGGGTATAGAGGGTGCTGTCCGAGAAGAAGTGGAGGGCACAGAAGCAGGATTGCTGAGTGTTCGTGTGAGGCCAGACGGCGGTAATGCAGGCTCGGTGTTGGATCGGGTGAGGGTCGGTTCACTAGGTTGAGTGAGGATTGGAGGGGGAGGCGGGGGAGCATGCTGCCGCTCCGCAAGCGCGATCTGCAAGCTATACACCTGCGTCTCGTACTCTGTGACTTTGCTATACGAGAAGTATCAGTGCGTATTCGTGGCGCGCCATAGACAGTGGCCACGCACCATCTGAGCTCAATGATCTGCTCCTGCAAGCTGCGCTCGACTCCCGTCGCCATCTCCGCCTCCTGCTGGTGCCGCGCATCGTGCCGCTCGAGGCGATCGCGTAGGCGGCGCGCTTCGTGACGGTCCTGCTTCCCGCGCTTGCGCACCTTCTTGTACTTGCGCAACAGCGAGGTGAGCCGCTGCACCACGGGCGTGTTCTCGCTTGCGCGGACGGACACCCACGCCTCGATCTCCGCGACGATGTCCGGCGGCAGCTCGTCCTCGTCCTCGTCCCAGTCGCGGAGCAGCCTGTCGAGGAGCTCGAGCTCGTCGACGGCCTGCTCGCGCGTGAGCTGCTGTTCGGGCTCGTTTTCGCCGGTGTATTGGTCGACGTAGAGGCGGCGGATCTTGTTGCTCCAGTACGTCTTGCGACAAGTGGGGCAGACGGGGTTCGATATTACAGTCCCCCTCGCAGGCGCCGAGCTGGGTATTGCTTCCAGGCAGCTGTGGGGAGCTTGTAAACGCACAGATCGACACAAAGACGATGATCACGCACCTTTTGCAGAAGACATGCCCGCACCCGATCACGTACGGCTCTACAGTGTCGGAATATGTGTCGTAGCATATATCGCAAAACGACGATGGGTGGTAGAGGAGCGGCATAGTCGAGCATCACCTCCTTATACGCGACTTCAACGGTTCGAGGGCATCAATTAGAGCTAGTAGACGAGATGAGGCCGAAGAGGAGGGGAAGGGGACCCTGAAGAGGACGTGAACGTTCGAGACAAGGAGCAGATGTGCTTCCTAGGGTTCGTTCAGCCACGAGCCGACAGGGCGGTACAACGCGCCTTTCCCGATTAGGAAACAATAGATATTGCTCTACCGCAAACAGTATACCTCCGCGTCTGTCCCCGTCTTACCCTTCTGAAGCGCATACAAATATGTCTTCACGATACTTCGACTCAGTCGCAGCAGATCCGGCAAAAATGCAAGCAGTAAAGCAGCGTGATCGCCTGAAAAGACTTTGGTTTGCGCACGTGGCCCTCACGGTCACGCGCGTTTGCTCAATATTGCTCTCTACTTTGGCTCTCACCGGCGTCGTCCGTCGCGCGCCTTGACTCCTTCATACTCGACTGTACGCTCGCTTTTCTTCAATTACACTCCGCACTGTACTCTGGGACGCGAACGATTGAGCCGCAAGCTTGACACGTATTTGTCTACACGACCACCTAGATCCCGGGACCACATCATTCCCTTGTCCCATCTAACCCTACACATCTCACCCGAACGTGCGCTTAGGTCGTAACTTAAAGCTCCGCACCGCGAGGGACCGACGTGCGTGCTTTAGTGAGGAAGCCACTACGGAGGAAATCGGCTACTTCCCTCAGGTGTGATGTGCAAGCAGTATCGGTCGAGTAACTGGTCTCTGACCTACGCGCAGGCCTCTCACGAGACGCAAGTCTGAGAAGGATCTCTATAACATATAGGGTGGCAAGCCACGGGATGCTCGCTGAGACCAAGCGAGCAACACTGAACACTCATGTGGAAGTTTATATACCACGCCCATGTAATCGTTCTGAGAAGTCTAGAGCTCACAAGAGAAAGAAGAGAAAGAAAAACAGGAGAATCCCATCTTGAAAGTGCTACTGGCGCCGTCAACGCCAAGGGTGGAAGACGTGCGGCTGGGACCACGCTAATGATCAATGCATTCGGGATTACTGTCGAAGAGATCACATTGCAACAGCAAGCATCTTAAGCACTTGCTGAGTCCTTACCTAGTAATGCTATGAGCGATGCTACGCCCCCTCTGGGGCATTAGACCGTTGCTATCGTCAGCTATAGCGCATGTCTGCGAGTGGTGGGCGGCTGTGGGCGTGCGTCACGCCACGCACGCAGATGCGTGACCGCGTCGCGCGCCTGCTTGCGCCCACGCTATGACATCACTTTTCGCGATAACCACTTTTTGTACTTGTTTGGTCAGGGAGGCAGCCCTATCCTCGTGGGTTAGTCAGTGTTGCTCGCTCCGCCTTTCCCTCCCTCGCAAGCTCGGGGGGTCCCTTAGGCGTCGCTCGCAATAATCTGACAACAGAGAGGTGTCGATCAACCGCATTCTAGTCAAGCGTCTTCACGCGCCGGCTGAGCGACGCGCCGATGTCTCTCTTCAACAAGCGATCGGCAGTGCTTCTCTGGCTCACCCTCATTCACGCTGCGGGGATATATCTCTTCACGAATGGCTTCCTTCTCAGCAGACTGTCACTGTCGAACAGGACGACGTGCGACGACGGCGCATGCACCCTTTCCCCCACGCATCAACGACTGGTAGTCCTCATCATTGACGCTCTCCGCTTCGACTTCGTCTCTCCAGACCCGCCAGAACCGCACTCGCCCTTCCATCACAACATCCTTACCCTCCCCCGCGATTTGACACGCGCACGACCCGAACACTCCTTCCTATACAACTCCTACGCGGACCCGCCCACCACGACCCTCCAACGCATCAAGGGCATCACGACAGGCTCCCTCCCCACCTTTGTCGACCTCGGGAACAACTTTGGCGCGTCATCCATCGACGAGGACTCGCTCATCCACCAGCTTGTAGCCGCGGGGAAGAAGGTGCGCCCACTCGACCAACCCTCCTTCCCGCGCTGATCCCCGGGGCAGGGCGCCTTCATGGGCGACGACACCTGGATGTCTGTCTTCCCCGACGCGTTCGAGCCCAACAGCACCTTTCCCTACGACTCCTTCAACGTCGAGGACCTCCACAGTGTCGACGAGGGCGTCATCCGCCACCTCTTCCCCGCCCTCGCCTCCCCCACCCCGCCCGACTTCCTCGTCGGCCACTTCCTCGGCGTCGACCACGTCGGGCACCGCGTCGGCCCCGACCACCCGAGCATGCGCGACAAGCTCGCGCAGATGAACGACGTGCTCACGCGCGTGGTCGACGCGCTCGCGGACGACACCCTCCTCGTCGTCCTCGGGGACCACGGCATGGACCGCACCGGCGACCACGGCGGCGACGGCACCCTCGAGACATCCGCGGCGCTCTGGGTGTACTCCAAGGGCGTGCCGCTCGCCGGCGCGTCCGCCCCGCCCTCAGGCCTCCTCGACCACGCGACCTTCCCCGGCGCGCGCGAGCCGCACCGCCGCGTCGCGCAGATCGACCTCGTCCCGAGCATCGCGCTCCTCCTCGGCCTCCCCATCCCCTTCAACAGCCTCGGCTCCGTCATCCCCGACCTCTTCGCCGGCGCGCGGCTGCAGCGCGCGCTCGAGATCAACGCCGCGCAGATCAAGGCGTACCTCGACACGTACCGCGCGAGCGGCGCTGGCGGCGAGCTCGACGGCGCGTGGCCGACGATCGAGAGCGCGTGGGCGGCCGCGCAGAGCTTCGCGTACAAGGGCGACGCACACCTCATCACTCTGTCTAACTTCAACCGCGTAGCCCTGGGCTCATGCCGTGCGATCTGGGCGCAGTTTGACCCCGTACGCATGGGCATGGGGCTGGCGTTGCTGGCAATCGGGATTGTAGCGGCGTGGGGCGTATACTCCTCTCTCGCTCGGGAAGGCGCTGCCTATGAACCCTGGCTACTCAGACACCTCACCTTCGTCGGACAAGGAGCCGGTGTGGGCGCAGTCGTCAGCTCCAGTGCGGCCGTCCTGGTGCCCTCGCTCGGCATTCACCCCCTGGACGCCTCCATCTTCGCCGCCGCGCTCGCGTCCTGCTTTGTGTCCGTCCTCGTGTCCCCACCCGCCTTATCTCTGCGCAAGATTCCCAGCATCCTCATCCTCGCCCTCCATGGCATCTCATTCTTCTCAAACTCCTTCACCTTCTGGGAGGACCGTGTCTCGCAGTGGCTCCTTGTCGCGTCCATGGTGCCGTTCCTGCGCCGTGCACTGGCGGCGCCGACGCGTCAGCTCCGCGCGCGCATCCTCGGATGGTCCGTAGCCTTCCTCGTGTGTGCACGCCTCATCTCGGTGAGCACGGTCTGCCGCGAGGAGCAGCAGCCGTACTGCCACGTCACCTTCTACGCATCGTCCACGCTGCCAGAACCGCCACTACCTGCGCTCCTACTTGCCTTGCCAGCAGCCTTCATCGTGCCCTGGGCGCTTCACCGCGCGCTCCGCACCTCGCGCTCCGAGCTCGGCGTCACGCCGATCGTGCTCATCTTCCTGCGCGGCTCGCTCGCGGGCGCGACAATCCACTGGCTTCTCGAATGGGCCGACACGGCAGAGTTGCTCTCCACCTCCCTCGCACGCCCCCTCCGCTCTTGGATCGCCCGCGGCGCGCTTGGCGCCGCCACCCTCGCGCTCACCGCCCTCTGGCTCGCCCCCAAGTGCGTCTCCATGGAGCTCGTGCAGCCCGAGCCCGGCGTCGCACCGCAAGCCGGCCCCCGCCGCGTCGCCGTCCTCGGCCACGCCAACAGCCTCGGCGCGCCCTACCTCCTCTTCGTCGCTTCTCTGGGCGCCTGCGTCTGGCTCACCCAACAGCTCACCGGCCAGCTCGTCCTCGCGCTCTTCCTCCTCGCTGTCCTCGCCTTCCTCGAAGCCGCCGACGCCGCGCGCGACGCCGCCGCCATGGAGGCCGCCTTCGCCGCGGGCGCGCTGCCTGATGCAGCAACCATCCCCGCGAACGTGCCGCGCGTGGCGTTCAAGGAGGTCGTCCCGCTGGCGCTCCTGGGCACGGTCGCGTTCTTCGGGACGGGGCACCAGGCGGTGCTGGCGACGATCCAGTGGAAGGCGGCGTTCGTGCTCGCCGCGCGGGTGGTGTACCCGTGGGCGCCGGTGACGGTGGTGCTGAACTTCTTCGGGACGGTGCTGCTGGCGGCGAGCGCGGTGCCCCTGCTGGCGCTGTGGAAGCGGGCGCCCGCGCAGGTCGCAGAGAAGCCGAAGACGGCGGAAGAGACTGGTGCGGCCGCGGACG
This sequence comes from Pleurotus ostreatus/Saccharomyces cerevisiae fusant, assembly GCA_024196135.1. NCBI lineage: Eukaryota > Fungi > Pleurotus ostreatus/Saccharomyces cerevisiae fusant. The sequence goes on along the minus strand of JAMQCK010000106.1, from coordinate 48,583 downwards.
ACGATGCGTCTGTCGAGCCCGATTCTCGCGTGAAGGCCGAGGCGACGCTCGCTGGTGTCGGGGTGATGGCCTACTACGCCGTCCTCCTTTTCGGAGCAGCCGTCAGCGCCGCGGTCCTCCGCCGGCATCTCATGGTGTGGAAGGTCTTTGCGCCGCGGTATATGGCAGCCGCGGCGGAACTGCTCGTGGTCGACCTCAGCGTAGTCCTGGGCGTAGGCGTCGTGCTGGAGCACATACGCGGGAAGCTCTCGTCGTCGCTGTATGGTTGGGAGGAGAAGAACGAAAAGACGCCCCAGCAAAGCAAGTAATTACTGTAAGGATACTATAATCAAAAGTAGGGCATAATGCCGGAATATACACTGTAATCAGCGTGCGTACTCTGACTGCCGCCACATGGCAAATCTACAGACTGAGATGGGCGTGGGTGGAAGTGCTTACCGAACATGCCCAAACCGTGACTTAAGTACCCTGTCTTGGATCATCTTCTCAGGAATTCTACATGTGGTATGCGTGTTTTCGTTTGAGGATGAATCTGTTGCGAAGCGCATCACAACGAGCATCGAGGGGATCTGCAGGCCCTTCATCCGCCTATTGGTCTATTAAGCTCGCGCCCAGTTCACGATCCCACAAATGTGCGAGGATAACCGTCGAGCCGTGAAGTGCATGTGACAGACACGCGGGCGTGACTCATAGCTCGAATTGCGATATACGCGTGACCTTTACTGACAGCGAAGTCCTTCTTGACGTCCACCAAAAATTCCCTTTCTACTTTCATCTATCATGTCCCTCACCTCGCCCCTCCGTCCCGCCGTCACTGCTCCGATCGCCCCGCATACGGGCGCGGAGCGCAGCCATACGCGGGCACTCAAGACCAGAGCGTTCACCGAGGCTTTGGACGGGCGCGACGTATTTCTTGGGAAGAAACGATGCGTGGTCTGCGGCGCAGGACAGACGGAGCACTGCTACATCCTCCCGGACACGGACAGCACAACCGTGAGTCGCAGATTGCAGATGAGCCCCAGAATCGGCCAGCTCCCCGCCCTCCGTCTCTGATCGCGAACGCCGTGGGCGGACGCCAAGGCGCACGGTTGGATTCCAGCCCATGCTGCAGAGCTCCCCGAGCACCCAAACAACGGCCTCCTCCTGTGCGCCACTCACAACGCAGAATTCCAATCCAAGAGCTTCTTCATCCGGTATCTGCCCGAAGTGAGTCCATTCAACTCGATGTGGCCTCTCCTCCACACGTCGGGACCCACGCCCCCACTCTCCTCCCGCACGCCCCCCCAACCCCCTCCTCGCACGCTCCTCACACCCTCTCCAGCATCGGAAATTCATCCTCCTCAACCTCTCCGCCACCCCTCACCTGCAGCCTTTCCACACCAAGGCCATCGCGCTCGACCCCGACGACCGTAACGCGGCGTTACCGACGCTGTTCCTCCTCCACGAGCTCCGCGCCCGCGCGAAGTATCCCTTCCAGAGCGTGGATGCGGTCTTGCACCTGAGCGTGCACGCGGACTTACCCCCTCAGCCTGCAACTGGCGCTACTGGTTCGCCTCGGGATATCGAATGGCAGGACTGGATCACCTCGTCGGGCATCCTGCGCTCGGGTCCCCCCTCGTCGAGCATCCTGCGCTCGAGCGCCAGCTCGCCGTACTTCCACCGCGCGGCGCAGGGAGCGTAGAAGAATGGCCAACGAGTCAGTCAGAAAATTAGCATCAGTATACACCAGAGTTCAAAACAGTATGAGGAAAGTCTGGCAGCTCAAGGAATAGTGTTTTGTTGTATAGTAGTATTTTGTTGTACAATAGCATCTTGTTGAACAGTAGCACTACTTCGTATAGTGGCGTCACTCCCCTCGCACGTCTAGATCTCCTCTGTAGCTGCGCCACAGCACGTCTCCGCGCGAACACCACGTATGTTGGCTCTAGCAGCGCATGTACATGGCGGCATCCCCCAAGCAGCGCATATATACGGCAGCACTACCCCAGCAGCGCAGACCTTCTCCATCGCCTTTGCTAGACCTTCTCCATCGCATTTGCTGAGCCTTCTCCTCCGCCTTTACTAGACCTCCTCCACCGGCTCCCCTAGCGATGCTTTCCCTTTTGGCATCAAGTTGAACTACCGCGGCGTGCCATCCACCACGCGGCTGGCCACCTCTCAACGGGCCGTCCCCAACCTCATAGTCCGGATCCGTCTTCCCCGACCTGATAGTCCGCCTTCTCCGCCTCATATTCTGCCTTCTCTACCTCATCCACTTCTCCTTCTCCACCCCATCCACTTCTCCTTCTCCATCTCACCTAGTTCGCCCTCTCCACCTCACCAATTTGGCATTCAAAAAGGAATCAGATGAAAAAGACGTTCACAGAACACAGAAGAAAACGGTGTTCACAGGAAACAAAAGAAAGTATAAAAAAGTAAACAAGCAAAAAACCTATGGATACACGTACAGATTATACCGAATGTTAGATGCGTGGAGATGAAACCCCCTTCTCCTTCTCTCTTCCCGTCCCTCTTCCTCTCTCCCTCCTGCCCCCTCCTAAGCACGCATCGCGTTGCGCTCTTCACTATGGTGCTTCCCACCCTCACTCCCTCTCCCCCACCCCTCCCTCTCCCCACCCCTCACTTCCCCCCCTCCCCCCCACCGCTCGGCGGCGCCTCGACGTGCTTCTTCCGCCCGCACTGGTTGAGCCCCGCGCCGCAGAACTGCGCCATAAAGACCCAGACGAGGATCTAAGGGGGGGTGAGGTTTAGCATGGTGTCAATAGGGAGTGGGTAGCACGGTGTCGTTAAGTTGGTAGCACGGCGTCGGTAGGTGGGAGGCACGGTGTCGGTGGGTGGGTAGCACGGTGTCAACAGGTGCATAGCACGGCGTCAATGAGCGACCCCTCTCATCCCATCGCCCTCCAACACCCTCTCTGCCCACCCTACGCCAGATCGCCTCACCGCACAACCACCTCCCCACTGCCCCTCTCGACGGCACTGCCACCTTCTCCTCACACCATGCCCGCCTCCGACCACACATCCATACACTCCTGGTTGTATGCATCCATACACTCCCAATTGTATGCATCCATACACTCCTGACTGTATGCATCCATACATTCCCAATTGTATGCCTCAATAAACACAAAAAACTCACCACCCCCACAACCACCCCCAGCGCCACCACCCTTGTATTCCGCCACCACATCTGCCGCCGCACCGTGCGCGCGCCGCGCCGGAACGCCGTCGCCTGCCCCGCCATGTGGTCCGTCTTGTCGACGAGCAGCTCGATGCGCTCGCCGCGGGAGAGGATCTGCTCGACGTTCTGGACCATGATGTCCTGCGGGGGGTGTTAGTTGGTACTTATATCGTTGAATTTCGACGCGCGGGGGAGGGGGGGGTGTTAGTTGGGGTCTTCGAGAGAGCGAGGGACGGTGGAATAGTGAACGGCGAAGGAGGAAGACGGTGCATGGGCGGGGGACGTCAAAAGCGGAAAGCGCAGAGAAAGAGGGACACGCAGAGGAAGAAGGACAGAGGGGAGATGGCCAAAAGAGGAAAGAAGAATCAGAAGAGGAAAGAAGAAGGGCAGGTGAAGGAAGCGAAGGGACAAAAACAGCCACGCGAAGGGACAAAAGTAGCCACGCGAAGGGACAAAAACAGTACGCGAATCTTCGTCCACCAACAGAACACGAATCGTCACCCATCAACCGAACACAAATCTTCGTCCACCGAAAAGAGCACCCCGACCCACCTTCACACTCTGCAGCTCATTCTGCGCCCTCGCGAGCTCGTCCTGCGGCGGCGCGGTGTTGAACTCGTGCATCAGCTTCGCGAGCGTGCTGCTCGTGAAGGCTTCCGGGTCTTCGAGGAACTGTGGGTGCGTAAGTGAGTGATGTGTAGACGTGGTGAGGAGGATAGCGTAGGCATGGCGAGAAGGATAGCGTAGGCATGGGGAGGAGGATAGCGTAGGCAAGGCGAGGAGGACAGCGTAGGCATGATTAAGAAGTCGCGCAGGCATGAGTAAGAAGCCGCGTAGGCATGGTGAGAAGGATAGCGTAGACAGGTCCATGGACTGCGTACATATGCCTCTTGATGAGCATATATGCAGCACGAGCGCTTATATGCTCTTGCGATGGGCATATATGCGCTCGAAACATGCATACATGCATGCCCGAAGAGCATATATGCATATTCCGATGAGGCACCAACGGCCCTTGCACTCGACCTCCGCCCATGCACTCGACCTCCGCCCACCCACTCGACCTCCGCCCATGCACTCGCCCTCCGCCCACCCACTCGACCGCTACACCCCAACACATCTCACATCGCCCAAAGCAAAGCGCAACCTCACCCCCCCCAACACCGAAACAAAAAAACACCCACTCACATGATTCTTCACCGCGCCCAGAAACCCAAACGGCATCCGCCGCCCCGCGCTGTCGTCCGCCATGACGAGGTACGTGTAGCCGGCCTCGGAGATGTAGTGGAAGAGGTAGGTGGACCAGACGTAGGTGAGCTTGCTGTGAGGAGGGGTGAGTGATGAGTGACGAGTACTGAGTGACGAGGAGGGAAGTATGGATGAAGAGGGAGGTATTGAGCATGGCCGAGCAGGGTCGAGGAGGATGTTAAGGAGTAATTTGGGTATGTGAAGCGGGCAAGCGGGACGAAGTTGCAATTGGTAAGCGGAGGGGGACGTGCGGGGTGGGGAGGATGTATGCGGGGATGAGGGAAGAGTACGAGATGTGGAGGGACGCATGCGCAATGCAAAGGAAGGAATCCGAGTGAGGCGCGCACCTATCATTGGGCGGGATCTTCTCGAGGATCGTCTGTGTTGCTTGAGCGAAGTTGCCTCTGGAAGGACGCATATACGTCAGTCGTTTGTACGCTCCGACAGTCTCGCGCCACGCACCTCGAGGTATCCGTCTGGTGCTGGGCGATGATGTTCGTGCCCTGGGCGACGCATGCTGTTATCTGCACCACAGATGAGTCCTGCGCACTCAGAACATCGATAAACCACGCACCAGAGACATATTGGCTTTGAGCGAGCGAGACGTGGTGCCCAAGTATCAAGGATGTTGCGCAGGCTTGAGCAGGCTCCGGTATGTGTCGAGGGATAGGTGTGTTATGCGGGCGACTCGCAGGAAGAGGATTTCAGCCAAAGTATGGGGATCTCGCAGTACTCTCTCGCAGCAATCGAATCAGAGGGTTAGTTGAGGACCTTTCAGGACCCTGGTGTGCGCGTGGCTACAGTCAGGAAGCAGGGTGGCTGGGCTCAATCAATGACGACAGTCCGGAAAAGCCCCTGTGAATTACTTCCGTTTGGGGCAAGTCGTTGGGTTGGCACGTGGCGTGGACCCACACAGGCGGCCCTTACCGCAACCTCTCGCGACCGCATGCTTCTTCATTGTGCTTGACATCGAGGACTCATCGCATTTGCTTACCCCGCCTTCATATACTGCCTTAGGTCTGTATCCCTTGAATCAGCTGTGCCGCTCGCGTCTCGACCACAGCAAATGTTCAGCCAAGGGACACTGGCAACAACGAAGGCAAGAAAGGCACGCGTTCCCATGGAACTCAAGCACTACCGAGGAGACCGATGCAGGTTCTCAGAGATCACACCAGAAAAGAGGAGTATGGGTATTATATGCTTCGTTCGGTCATTTGTGCTACTAGTGTACAGAAGGCAACATTACAATGCCTTGCGTTGATAAGTTACTTCTGCTTTCTATTTCCCCAGTTCGAGCCCAGTGTCATTAGGAGCGAGATTACGCCCGTGAGGAGAGGAGGGAGTCCAATTAATCAAGCTGCTTAGAACTTGAGAACGATGCGGCCGGCGATCTTGCCCTCTTGCATGGCGTCGTAGGTGCTGAGAAGGAGATCAGTATGAAGTCGGGAAGGATGGGAAGAGACATACCTCGTCAAAGCAGGCAAGTCCTTCAGGACATACTTGCACACAACACCGCCGCGCGCGGCAATATCGAGCGCCTCGTACGCGTCCTGGCGATTGCCAACATACGACCCAAGAATACTAATGCTCTTGAACACCGTGAAGAAGATCGACGCCTGCAGCCCCGCCTTCCCCGGCAATCCAACAGCCATCAACGTCCCTCCCGGACGAAGATAGTCCACCGCCTGCGTATACCCACTCGGCGACGCCGTGGTCACGACAGCCGAGTGCGCCCCATAGCCGCCCGTGATGCGCTTGACCTCGCCGACGATGTCCTGGCACTCCTTGAAGTCGATGAACGCCTCCGCGCCGAGCTCCATGCACAGCTTGCGCTTCTCGGCGCCCGTGTCGATCGCGATGGGGCGCAGGCCGCGCACCTTGGCGTACTGCACGGCGAGGTGGCCGAGCCCGCCGCCGGCGCCGGGGAGGACGATCCAGTCGCCGAGCTGCGTCTGGGAGTACTTGATTGCGCGGTAGACGGTTACTAGGGGGTGGGTGAGCCGGGGATCGAGGATCGAGGATGGCATATGATAGATAGATAGGGAAAGGTATGGCCATATGATAGGGATAGGGAAAATGCTTACCACCGGCACAAAGGATTGATGCGGCTGCGTAGCTGTCAAAGCCCTCGGGAATCGGAGTGACGTGGTTGGTGAAGGAGACGACGTATTCGGAGAAGGTGCCGTCGACGGTGTAGCCGGAGAGCTCAGCGTGCTCGCAGTCTGCGATGGCGGGTTAGCACGAAACGATAGGGTGAGGATATATGCGTACTCTGCTCGCGGCCCTTCTTGCACTGCTCGCAGTTGAGGCAGGAGTCGGCGAGCCACTTGACGCCGACGCGGTCGCCGATCTTCACCGGCGAGTTCGCGGTGTTCGCGCCTGAAATCGAGGTTAGCTGACAGCCCGTCACGATGAGACAAGCTTTGCGTACCAATGGCGACGACGATACCAACACCCTCATGCCCGCCGATGAGCGGGGTCTTGGGGGGAATGGGCCAGTCGCCGAGCGCGGCGTGCAGGTCGGTGTGGCAGACGCCCGTGCAGATCATCTTGAGGAGGCACTCGCCGGGCTTGAGCTCCTCGGGGCGCTTCACGCGCACGTCCTTGATCTCGATGGCGCTGCCGGCCTGCGGCACGACGGCCGCCTTCATCGTCTGCGGGATGGTATGCTGCTGGCACATAGCGGGTATGGAAGAGGAGAAGTGGCGAGCCCAGAGGTCACTGGGGGAAGTCTAAGTCTATGAGGTGTGTGTGTGGATAGCACGCCGTCCTCACCGTGCGCCCGCGCCTTTTATCCCGCCCGCGAGGGTGCTGAGCGCAGGGTACGCGGCGCGCGCCCACTGCGTTCCAGGCCGGCGCAGGAGGAGGCTCATCGAAGACGACCTGGACAGGGCGATAGTAGAAGCCATGCGGGTAGCGCGTCGGTGCAGTGTCGGGGTCGGTGCTGGACTGCGCAAATACTTCCGAAGCGCGGGTAGGCCGATGTAGAGCGCGAGCAGCGCGAGGGGGCGGCGCGTATAAATGGCCCATCGCAAGTCTAGGCGGCTCCCGGAATTTGTCGCCGGCGGGCAGGGGCGGGCGCGCCATCGCGGTCTCGATAGAGAAAAGTCTACAAATTCGCAGGCGCAGATGACTCGCAGATGACCAGAGCGCGGGGACTGGGTCCTTCCGGACGGCGTGCGCCTACTAAATGTTGCTCCATAACCCGGCCGCGTCAAGAGAGGGGCGGGCGACCGTCGGGATCGAATGTCGCGCGGAGGATTGGGAGGCTGTCACACGGTGCTCGCTCGAACATACCGGGTATGGTAATCAGAAGTTGGATAGCATTCACTTGACGCACAAGCAGGAGAAGCAGACGAAGGGAATCAGACACGCCAAGGAAGCCCGCGAAACCTGGACGGAAGAGCGGCGGAACGGCGGTCGAAAGCGAGAATGAAGTTCCGGTCCGAGATCCGGATAAGGCCTCGGCTCGGGCGATCAAAGAAAGTTCAACTTCCCACGCTGTTTTCTCCCGTCATCACAACCAGACCCGCCAGAAGGACTTCGACATCAGCGAACGAACTCAAGTCTATCTGCACACTCTATACCTCTGATGACCCCATCTACCATGTCGACGAGGCTCCCTCGTCAGTTCCCTGCGCGCCATCCACCTCGAATAAAATTCTGACGGACTCACCTTCCCTCTCAAGATGTCACCTCCGAGGAACCTTTCGAACCTAGAGTAACCTCCTACGGCGGTCGCGGGCTATTTGCCACGAAACCTATCACTGCTGGGACTTTGCTGCGAACCTGCCCTGCACCCTACGCCTCAGCAATCTACGCACCCTTCCGCAAAGAGGTCTGCGCGCACTGCTTTGCCTACGCCTTCGACGCCGGGAAAAATGCTTGGAACGTCAAGCACGACGCCTCGCCTGCTTCGCGCTTCTGCAGCGAGGCATGCATGCAGTCATGGGCTGGAGAGCACGACCTACTCCTCGTGGCACGAGTGGAGAAGGCGGTGCAGGCCCTCGCGAAGTCTAGCCTCAGCGTCAAGAAACCCGTGGTGGTGCCGGTTATAGCACTAGACGGTGCCGCCACAGAAATCACGATGCAAGACCTCGACGATGCGTGGCAGGCTGCGGAGGCGATGGACGTGAAAGCAGGTGCGCTTGTTTTGGATGAGATGGAGGAGGAGATTATGCGCTTCGTGCTCTCGGCGATTTTGCGCAAGTACTACGAGGACGTTGATGGCGCTGGCGTGGACGCCGATGTTACCAAGGAGGACGGTCCCGACCCTTCTGAAGGCTCCATCATCACTGGCGATGGTATCATTGCTGCTGACGACGGCGCCTCCTCTGCCGCCCGTGCCACCCTCGACCTCGACGCCTCCTCTCCTACCACCGCTCCCATCAACACTAACGCCTCCACCACCCCCGCCGGCCCCTTCTCCGCCTTCCTCGAGCTCCAGGACAACGAGCTGCAGCACGTGCGCACCAACCCCGCCATCCTCCCAGCGCAGATACGGGTGTGGTTGTTCCTCAGGCTGGCGGTGACGGATGCGCCTGCAAGGGGTGGAAGGGGCTCGAGAGATTCGTCTGCGCGGGCGTCGCGGGATTCGTCTACGAGAGGGTCGCGGGAATCGTCCGCGAGGGCGTCGAGGGCTCCGTCGACGCGTCAGTCCCGCAATGCCTCTGCTTGTCAGTCGCGTGAACCGTCTGCGCCTGGCTCGCGGGCCTCCCTCACTCCCGCCTCACGAGCTTCTCCTACACGAAGTCCTCATGCGCGCGAGTCCTCCGTCTGCCATCCATCCATCATCCCCTCCCATCCCTCCAACGTGGCGATCTCCGAACTCCCCAAAGGTGCGATCCCCGAACTCTTATCCTACCTCTCCACGCCCCACCTCTTCCGCGCCATCCTCGCCCGCGACCACGCGAACGCCTTCGGGCTCTTCGACATGCAGGAGAAGGGTGACAGCGAGATGCTCGGCTGGGCGGTGTATGTCGCGGGGAGTTATTTTAATCATGGTGAGTGAGGAGGTTTTTGGTCGTCACTTTTTACGTCTCCTCTGGGTTTTATCGTTTCCTCCTTCCCTCCCCTTCACTCCCTTCCCCCTATCCTCGAATTACAAAAATTCGACAAAACATCATCTAACCACCTCTTCACAGACTGCGCCCCCAACGTCCGCAAAATCCGCCGCGGGCGCGCGCTGCAGTTCGTCACGACGCGGGATGTAGACGTCGGCGAGGAGCTGTGCATTAGTTATGTGGATGTGGAGGTGAGTTTTGGGTGCGAATGGTGATACGGTGATATGGGATTGTCGGGGTGCTTGTCGAGACGGAGGATCGTGCGGATGGGTCGATGTGCGTTCGAGTGCTTGTGGAGGCACCCTGCTTGTCAGGCGCACGCGTCCTGCTTTCCAGTCTCGCCAGATGTGCACTCGGACGTCGTCGCTGACCAGCCATCACAGGACACAAAAGCTAGCCGCGCGGCGCAGTTCGCGCAGCACTGGAATTTCGTGTGCGGGTGTGGGCGGTGTAGAGGGGAGAAAGCTGAGGGATACGAGGTCGAGGGTGATGGCTACGAAGTGACGGGCAATCTGGATGGTGGGAGGGAGGCGCAGCGGAGCTAACAACGCTGGGTTCTTGCCTAGAGCGTCGGCGAGGGATGTGGAGGGAAGGCGCGGCTGTGACGACGGCGAAGGAATAGACTTAGAAACATAGACGGGCTTTGGATTCGGGGAACATAGACAGATATTTCATGGAGGGCCATAGACGTACATATAGAACATAGAGCATAGATTCCTCGGCATATAGATCTCGTATGGATATGTATACAGCCGTTTGCAGAATAGAATGCAGTCTCGTGCCGCGAGATTTCGGGCACGTGGGTCGCAGGGCGTCGCCAGGGACCCATAAGAGAACGCCCAGAGCGTTGATGGCCCTTGAGGGGCGTGTCTGATTGGTCTACAGCGGTCGCGTGCTCGAAATCTCGCAGCACGGGACTGCATTCTATTCTGCAAACGGCTGTAACTTCAAGACGTCACCCCGTTCTAAACGAGTGTGGCATGGCAGTGGGCGTCCGACCAGGACTTGTGGGTCTAGCCTGGTGACCAATCCCTCCGACTGCGGGCAGAACCTTGTCGGAGGGCTTGGTAAATTCGGCCAGAATTTTGGCTGACAGCGGTTATGATCGAGAACGTGCGCACCGGCAGAATCCGAGGCAGCTAGAATTGCCATATTTGGGTTTAGGCGTGGGCCGGTGCGTCGCGGTGATCCTCCCTGTGCAGCACGTCCATGTACTTTGCTACCCTCGAGTACAGGCCTTCTCCCTCATCACGTCAATCGTCCAAATCATGCCCAAAGCTTCAACTAACTGCTTCTATGTTAGTGATCTGCCGGGAGTTCAGGCAAGCGCGTCTATCAGCCCGACGCGAGCGCGGTTCAGTGCCAATCCCCCCAAGCCGTGGAAATCGAGAGCGAAGACTTATAAACCTGCGAACACATACTGCAGCCCGATCACACCCCTCACTACGTACGACGCTAACCTGCTCAACGAGACTCCTGACAACAAGAAATTGTCGTACTCCCTTTCCTGTACGCCAGCTGCCGCGACCGCGCCGTCCTCGTCCACCGTCTCCGTTCCCACAGGCGCCGCGTGGCTTCGTCGACGAGACAATAGACTGTCGTCCAATCCCTCGCATGTGGAGGGTCAAGCGAAGCGCTGAGGACAAACTCAAGGATGTCCTTGATGTGGATTTTGCAGACGGGGCGAAGTCCGACGACGTATGAGCAAGGGAAGAGCGCGGCGTCGATGTTTGAGAGGGCAAGATTCAGCTTGGTCTGAGTGGATTGTATGCGGAGCCATTCATCAAGCGAGAGAGGGTGCGTCCTGAGCATAGGCATTACGGAGGGTAGAGCATATAGTACTGATAAATGAGGGAATTGCACGGTGGTCAGGAACAAGAAGCAGAACGGTGAACGCGTCGGCGCGCGCGCCACCGCGACCGCCCGCCTAAACCCAAATAAGGCAACTTTGGCTGCCTCGGGCTTCGCCGTCGCGCACGTTCTCGATCATAACCGCTGTCAGCCAAAATTCTGGCCGAATTTACCGGTCCCTCCGACAAGGTTCTGCTGTGGTCGGAGGGGCCGGCTTCCGGTCTATTGTGGGTCCACATCACGTGCTTGCGGAGATATCACTTTCCCGTAATGGAATCTATCCCCGGCGCAAACGACTCGTCTGCCGGATACCCTTTCCCCACTCTACACTCGCGGCGTGCGCAGTTGGCCACGGGCTTCGGCGAGGTGCTCATTAGGTGGCGGAAGTGTACTGTAGCCTTGCGCCGCTGATAACCGGGAATGCTGCCCTGCTTTTGTGCGGACTAGTAGGTTGAGGGATATAAAGGGTCCTTTTCCCGGCGAACAAGTCCAGCCCCGCCCTTGTCCGCATAGGGCCAGCTGCATCCTTTGTCCACATAAGGGAACCCTCTGTATGGGCGCCTATCTCATTGGGCGGGAGGGCTAGGACTTCATTGCAGTGGGATCAACCCCATACTTGGGGAGAAGGGGGGGGGTGGTGGTTATTGAAGGGTCTTGAAGCACCTGACGACGGTCTGGCTCTCGCTGGGATGGAAGCGCCGACGCGCCGACGCCAGTACAAGGAGGCGTAGACGCGCCGATGCACAAGGAAACGTCGACTCACCGATGCGCAAGGAAACGTCGATTCACCGATGCAGTGTAGAGGCGGGACGCGCCGCTTGAGTATGTACGCGGCTGGCCAAACCAATGTATAACCCGTCCCTAGCTTGCCGACGCAGTATACACACGGCTTGCTGCGCCAACACACAGACGCGCTAGCTCCCCGACGTATACTGTAGGTGTGCTAGCTGACCGCCGGTGCCTCCCAGTGAACGACATAAGGAGGACACGGGCCGACAGGAGAGTTCCGGCGGACCAAAAAAGCTCTTCGAACGGGCACTAAGGACAATGCCGGCAGCCGGAGGGAGGGTTCGGAGTGACATGAAGGCAAAGGAGTGAAGGGAGCAGGTGACCGGAAAGAAGGAAGGGTGGCAACACGCAGCACTCACGAGTCCGGTGGACGATGTGCAGCTGAAGTCATGGTCTGACGACTTCGGGAGGTGCTTTGGTTGTTGTGACGCAAGAAGTAGGCTGGGATGTAGGAAGGCAGAGGAAGGTGAGAAAGGGGAGGGGCGGTCCGGCGCAAGGCGAAGGGGCGGGGACAGGTGTTCGAGAAATACAAGGCGAAGTGGAGAGGGTAGTCAACCCACCACTATGGTGTCGCAAGTGTTCAGCTGGCTCTGAATCAATGCTTCAGGAATCCTGACGCAGCGCTCGACGGGTTCTTGAGAGTCGACACAATGCTTGAAGCGTTCTTGACGCAAGAGCGAAGGCGCATGTCGATCCTAGAAGCTCCAATAGGGTGGCGCTGGTATACACGATGCGAACGACGCGCTGGTACACAGAACGCGCATGCCGCGCGGTAAATAGTGCTTTTGAGCTATGCCCACAGCAGAACCCGTATAATATAGCCCGGAAACATGCTGCAGCCGCACCTCTTCCTCGCCTACTTCGTGAACGCCTTGATAAGCTTGGCGGAGATGTGGAGGAAGAAGATGGAGGCAATGAAGGAGACGGCGAGGACAACGACGACGTGGGGCTCGCTAGAGGGGGGAAGACGTCAGAGGGGGCTGAGGGAAGGGCAGCTGGACACGCACACTCGCCACCCGGGTGAGTCGTCGGTGTACAACTTGAGCATGGTGCTCGAGGAGCCGCCCGCACCGGCTGCGCGGGATGACGCAGGTTTTGCTGCTGCGCTGGAGGGGGTGGCGCGGCGCCTGAAGGTGGAGAAGAGCTCGTCAGAGGAGCACGGCAAACGTAGCGCACTGACACGCACCTGAGCGCGCCTGCTGGCCTGGCGACTCCTGAGGGGCTGGTCGGGCGGACCGCTTTCGAGCTATCGGAGTCAGACTGTGCGCAACGTCGTTAGTCCACGACAGCGGGGACGCGGCCTGACTCATACCATGGCGGAGGGGGAAAGGAACGTAGGGAGCTGAACAGTGCTGGCGTGCTGCAGACGTGGAGGAGGTGCACTCCACGTGGATGGCGTCACGTGCGTGGAAGCCTCGGAAAACAACACGAGCAACGCCAGGCGCGCGGTTTACGTCTTGCTCCCGACGTCCATCTCCAGGCTTTGGCGACGGCTTTCGTCAGTGTATCGCCCTTATCGCGTCTCAATGCGCCGCCAACCTTCGAACCTTCGAGTGTGTGTCCAGCGAGATGCAGCATTGTCGATGACATGTTCGGCGCAAATTAGACGACGGTTATCAGCTTGCTTCGACTGGGGATTACGCAGATCGGGTTCAGTTACAAGACCTTTGCTCTTGGTGATTCTCTGACCATCTTGTTCTTCTGCTTACTTGGTCTATCACGCTCCTCGGTTTTCGGGTGGTGGCGCCGGTGATACTCGCGCTATCTCGCCAAACTCCGCTACCTTCGGTGCCTACCCTCTGGACAGACCGAACCTAGGCAATTTCGACGGTTCTCCTTCTGACCTTTGTCTCGAAGGCGACTGTGGGTCCATCGATAACGACCAAATGGAGTAGCCCTTGACAATCGCTCACATGTCGACTTTGCGCCGTTGTCTCGTCTGCGCAGCTTCCCACAAGAACAAGCTAAAGCCCGGGCGACCGCTGACCACACGATGTGACCAAGAAGTACCCTTTTGTGTGTCCATCTGACCCGCCACAAAGGCATCTCACGGGGACCGGTACTTCACTCTTCCTTTCTCTCTTTCAGCTTTACTAGTGTCCATCGATGTTGCTACATCGAGCAGTGTACAACCTCAGACAAGATATGGCGAATGCGTTCTCAACTTGCTATCATCATCTTCAAGCAGCAAGACGATCCTTCTGATCCCCCGCACCACTAACGCCCAATCGAATCGGGCGCCTCGATATCCCTTCCAAGATGAGCACGTCCCATTGTCTCAGGATATCACCCGCATGCAGGCAGCTTGGTTTGCGTCAGCGCCCGCTCAGCTCCTTATCGTCCCAAAAGCGGTTTACGCGCATCAGCCAGTTCGCCTCGAGGCCCCAGCACCCCCGAAGGAGCGCCCCAGAACGCCCCATCAGCGTGGATTCCGAAGAGTTCATTTCGGACTCGTGTTCGTCCAGCACCATGACTGCCGCCAAGGGTCAGCCGCATGCCGCTCTATATAAGCGCCCGCGCGCTGATCATCCGCCCTGCTGGGATTCACGCCCCTCCATCCGTACTTCCTCACCTCGAAACGTGTCGTCGCGTCGACGCGCGGGTTTTTCGGAAACCCGCCCACCGCAAGTGACTTATCATCTTTGCTTTTGAAGCACCCGTACGGCCGCCCGCGCTGGCGCTGCGATGACGCTCTCGATCGCGGCCACGTCCGTGTGCGATGTCTGCCTGGAGCCCTTCAACACGGAGCGCAGGGCGCTCTGCTCGATCCCGTGTGGGCACGCCTTCTGCTTTGAGTAAGCCTACCAGGCTCGCACCGAAAAGAACATGCCTACTAAGCCTGCGCTGCAGCTGCCTGAAGCGCGTGAAGCCCGAGTGCCCCCTTTGTCGCACGCCCTTCGAGTGGTCGGGCATCCTGAGGCTGCACATCGACATTGACCCGCCGATCAATGCGAGCTCGCCCGCGTCTTCCGCGGGTGCGCCCGACTCGCCCTCCTCTGTGTCCTCCAATCCATCCCCGGACGTGAGGGCACGCCAGCTGCAGGAGGCGATCGTCACCGTCGCGAACGTGGGCGCAAGCGAGGACCGGTACCGTCAGCTCATTGCCGAGTGCCGCGCTTTTCTGAAACCCCTTCCCAAGAACTCGGTGAGCATCGTCTCTTCCCATGGCCGTGATAGTGGCGGTACTGTGATTCGGTGGTGCTAGAGTTCCCCGGTGTCCTGGTGTGGTACTGGTAGTGTCTTCAGCAAGGTTGACGCCCATCCCAGTACCAGGAGCTCCGCGTGAGCATGCGCATGATGTCGTACGTGTACGACATCAAGAACGAGCTGCACGAGATGTCGAAGGCGAAGAGCGCGCTCGACGTGGAGTGCGCGCGCCTGCACAAGGACGTCGCGCGCCTCACGCAGAAGGTCGCGGACCTCGAGGCGGTGAACCGCGAGGAGAAGGACCAGGCGACGGCCGCGCAGAACACCCTGCAGGCCAAGGTCGACATGATGCTCCAGATGATGACCAAGTGCGTTTGTCCGGCCCGTCGTACGCAGGGGCGAGTGCTGACTGCCTCCCTCTCACCTCCCCTCTCCTAACCGTACTTCGGTACTTCCCTTCCATTGTCCTACAGCGAGGTACGCTTCTTTCATATCTCCAAGCCTAGACTTCCAGAACTGACGTGCTTCTCTTCCCTTCCCTTCGCACAGTTCGCCCAGCTCCGCACCATGGCGCAGTCCACGCAGCCCCTCCCGCCCGAGAACGCGTCCATGTCCGAGATGCTCGACGCCACCGTCGCCTACTCCAACCCCGAATCCCTCGAGAACGAGCGGCTCCTCTCCGCGTTCATGTCCCCCATGCCGCTCCTCACGCCCGCCCTCGCGCGCCCCATGGACGACGGCGGCGCCAGCAGCCCTGCCCTCAACCTCGACCTCGACGCCGTCGGCGGCGAGTCCGCGGTGAAGTGCGCGGCAGTCGGCCACCCGTACTCGTGCCACTGCGTGCCGTGCAATGTGTTTGCGGACCACGAGGAGGCGGGGCAGGCGAACCCTGGCCCTGAGGAGACCCCCACGCGCCCGGCGTCGCGCGCGCCGTCGCGCCGCGCGAGCACGAAGCGGATGAAGAGCGGGCTGTCGCTCACGGCGCCGGGGAAGGACGGCGAGGCGCAGGAGCGGCCCGCTTCTTCTGCGGCGGGGCGCCATGGCCGGATGCGCTCGGTTACAACCGTGGGCTACCGCGAGGGCGAGGCGGTGGCCGGCGGCACGGACGATACGGGCGACGGCAACCCCATGCTGCGCAACAGGTTACACGACCTGCTCAACGACCCGCGGAGCGCGCGCAATACGCCCGCCACCGTGTCCGCGTCCATGCCCGTCATGTCGTCGATGCCGACGCGGACGCGCCCCGTCGTCGCACACTCCTCGCTGTCTGCCATCCCGGACGCGCCGTCGCCGACGAGGGAAGAGGCACCGTCGCGTAACGCGTCGGCCGCCTCATCATTACTATCATCGTCCTCGCTGCGTCCGCAATGCTTGGACGAGGCGCCGACGGAGCCGACGACTGCCACCTCGAATATCACGAGCGAGCACGCGACCCCTCGGCGCCCCTCCGTCGTCTCGCACGCCTCGAAAGCCGCCCTCGCGCTCGAGCAGACGCGGCGCCCGTCGCATCACTCTTCCTCTGGCCGCGAGAGCACTACACCCTTTGGCCGCGAGGGAACCTCTTCCTTCGGTCGCGAGGGCACGTCTTCCTTCGGCCGCGAGGGCGCCTCTTCCTCTGGCCGTGAATCCACCGAACCCACACCCGAAGACCACCTCCGCGCGACGCAGCCCATCCCCATCCAATCACACTCTCGCAAGCGGTCGGACGCCGCGGACTGCGCCTTCGGCCCGCTCAGGGAATACGGGGCCAGTGAGGGTTCCTTCGGGGGCTCCTCATATAGGGACGGCGGGGGCGCGTCCTACACCGGCGGCGCTTCTTACTCTAGCAGGGACAACAGTGGCACGTATCGGGACAACGGGGCCACGTACAGGGAAACCACGCCCGACCGTGACGTCTTTGGCTCGCCGCCCGCTGAGGCGCCGTACTACCCGTCCGTATCGCGCAAGGCCAGTCTGCGCCGGCCGAGCGCTGCTCAGTCTTCGGGGTCTAGCGGGTCTATCCGCACGCACCGGGACACCTGAACTCAAACCTCGCGTATCGGTACACCACCCTCGGTGTGCTTCGCTTCGACGCTCTTCCTCCTGAGGCCTGTGCTCGGCGGTCGGGCGTTCTCTTTCTACACAGAGGCGTCTCCCTGCGAGGCATCTCTAACCGTACTTCGCAGTGCTTTCACAGCATGCTGTGCAGAATGGCTTGTATCTCGCTTCATCTCATCCGTACTCTCGTCCCATCTCACCCATATCTAATGCTCACTGACTGGGTCCGGAATCATCTGTATGCCACCGCCATCGCACTCACTTGTTATATTATCGTCAATACTTGCTAGCACCAATTGTATTGGACTTGTAGTTATCTTGCAACAGTGTTGTCTTGCGCTTGTTGGGTCTGTTGGCTGTCGCCACAGCCCGCTTGCGCGACCTTCTCATTGCACGTGAGTCACCTTGCTTGCAAGGTCTCTTAAAGACCCTTTATCTTCGGGATTCCTAGTACACACAGACAACCAACGCTTGATCTACCTCAGTTTGAATCCTGATCTTGTCTCGCAAGCAAGGTCTCCGCCGGGCGCGGCCGGCGCTTCCTCTAGTGGCTGTCGATGATCTCGATTAGACTGAGACTCATTACTCTCGTGCGCAAGGGCGAACAGGCCAGCGATCGCTTCGTGCTTTGCGTATCTCGGACGAATGAAGCAATTCGTACGAGGGTGTGGGGGTGCCGCGCCATGTAGTTATGCTCAATGATTCCTTTTCTTTCACCACCATCACCTCCTTCTCCCCTCCTTGACATCTGCAATTGCTGTCGTCTACTACCCTGCTATCTTGTCCTCAGAATTTTGCAAAGACTACTCTCGGCCCCGCTCCTGAGAAAGTCTGCTTCGTTGTGCAAGATCCTGTGGCGTAACGATCCCTTCGACATGGAGAATATGACGGTTCCTAACCGCGGACATCATCGAGAGGAACAAGATGTACGCGGGCTATGTACTATCACGCCGCATGCCCTGACCTTCAAGAAGCTTCAAGGTTGGCAGTCCTCCGCGAAGTCACTGGTGATCAGCGATGTTCTCGGGCATTGCAACAGCGACGATACATTGCAGCGATGTTTAAAGAGGTGTCTAAATTGCTCAAGGGATATTAATGTTCACTGATGGTGCATTAGTTACGCCGCCTCTCGGGAGACCAGCGAAACCTACCACATGTTGAAACCCTGTTAACGAGAAAATCAGAGTCAACTTCCACCACGCCGACTTCAAACAGTCGCTCACCTCGGTGAATAGCGACTCCGGCTGATTAGCATTCAGTGACCGTTCCTTCATGAGCTCCTCCCGAATCGCCAGCGCTTCCTCACGGGACATCATCCCCGGCGTCAGTTCAGCCTGGATCTTGTCGATGAGCTCCGGGGGGAGAGTGGACATGCGGCTGCTAGATGACACGTGTAGGTCGTAGAGAATATCTTTGAACCAGTCATTCTGTTGAGGAGCGATGTCGGTAGCGGATGGAACGCGGCGGGTAGGGTCAACGAGGAAGAGGGCGAGGATCCTGCGGACGCCGGGTTTAGTGGGGTCAGTGAGGGCGAATGGGGAGACCTAGACGAGCGTAGAGACGGTCGGATGAGTAAATTGCACTGTTAGATGCAGGAGAACGCGCACCCTATGCTGGAACAAGTTGGGAAACGCTATACAGCGTCCTTCCTTCGTCACTATGCTCCCTATGTCTTGCACGCATGGTTTGTCGCGCTTCATGCGGTAGAGCACCCACATGCAGTACTCATCGTTCTGTTGATGGTACGTAGGGTCGGCGGTCGGCTGACGGAAGGCCAGCCTCGTATCCTGGATGTTCTGCGAGTCGTAGTAATAGATGAAGGTAGAAACGATCCGCTCGTTCCACATGCCTGAGATTAATGAGTGTCAGTAGTACAAAAATGGAAGACGAAGCTAATTCGTGGATACATACCTTCAACATGCCACGTCCCGCCTGGATAGGATGGTTTCTCCGGCGTCAGCACGATATTCGCCAGCTTCGTGATCACCTGGATAGTCCGGCCCTTCAAGCTAAGCGTATTCTCCCCCTTGACCGTCAACCTCCCGTCATACTCAGCTGGTGCGTCTGGCAATGCCATCGGCTGGTTCAAGAACCATGAATATCTCCACGACTCATACTGCGGTGTGCCGCAGCCACCAATCAAGAGCTTCCCCCCTTCCTCCCAGTCTGGATCCTCGGGTTCGTGGTTCCTCCAAACGCATGCCAACCCCCTCTTTGGGACGGACACGAGATCGGTCTCGTTGCCGTCGCTATCGTCCTCGATGACGGGCCCCAGCCGCATATTGGGCTCTCCGCGCCGCAAGTCGCTCAGCACGCGCTCCCATAGAGGCACCGCGCGCGCGACGATGCGTTCAAGCACGGGGACGAGCCGAGGAGCGTGCTCGGGAGGAACGTTGTTGATATACTCGGAAGTGAGACGGACGGTTCCATCGGCGTGCACTTTATAGTCGGAGGGCAGCCACTGGAACCGGGGGGAGATGAACTCCTGAATCACGCTCGTGTCAAAGTGTTCATCTTCTGAGAACGGACGGCTGTGATCATAATAAGAGGGCACGGGCGGGGCGAAGGTCTCAATGGTGCCGTCGGGCCGTTTTCCGAGCGTTCTGTGGTATACGAGCGGGTAGAGGGAGGGATGGACGAGGTCAAGGACTTGCTGTTTGGATCCGGGGTGCCAGTCCTTTTGGGCATCGGATACGTTTTCGAGAGGTGCGACAGCAGTGCGGAGGGCGTCGCGCACGTCAACGGGGATAAGCTTGTCGGAATACCAGATGCAGTCGTATGGCCCGCACTGCATGCGAATGTAAGCGATGCGCGTAGAAAGGAGCTGCACAATTGTTCACGCACCTCAATCCCCGTTTCCTCGTCCCGAAGTTGCGCGTAGCCCTCTAGCTCGCCAAGAGTGTAGTTGATCTAGGCAATTTGGGTGTTGGCATTGTAAATGTTATCCAATGAGAATAAGTACTGACCATATTGTCGGACAACCGCCACCACTTCGGTTTCTTCTCCTGCCATGACCTCGCCTCCTCAAACCATTTCTTCCTGATCTCGGGATCGCGGGCTTTCCGCCACCACTCAGGCTTTCCACGAAGCGTCGCGGAAAGCCGGCACATGTTCAGTTCAACAACCTGAGCTGACCATGAGTATACACGCGGGAAGGTTCTGGTAAGCTCACGTACAGCCCGAGGTGCCCACGAACCGGGGACACCATTAGACCAGTACAGCGAGCGATCGACGAAGGGATGGGGAAATTCTGGCTCGGAGTGTGCGTTGTTGGTGTTACTGCGCATGTTTCCAACGGGGAGGAAAGAAGCTGGGGGAAAGATGAGAACGCTTGAGATGGCGATGTTGGGCTGTCCGCGCATGACCTTTATACGATGAGAGTGAATGTGGTGGGCGCCGAACTGAGCCATCGTCGCGATGTAGTCAGTCGTATACGCGTACGTACTGGGCATATTTTCCTTTTGAAGGGGCATGTTCTCAGTCGGGGCCGCAGTTCCGAACAGGAAGCCAGCAAGTCGCAGCAACCCAAATGTTCTCCGCTTCTAGGATGACTCAAAGCTCCGGTGAGTCCGCTGTTCTCGACCTAGGTATCTGCGCGATCTTTTTGTTTCTGTCTTCTACGAAGGGGTCAGACTGATGGTTCGAAAGAGGTCAGAATACCTTTTTGGAAGGAGCCGAAGTACCTACCTTGCGACTCAGAAGCTGGGTCAGTGTTCGCTGTCATTAGCCAACCGCCTGTGGAGAGGGGCTTGTTAACGAAATTACGAACTGGCATATGTTGAGCTTCTGGGGGTGCCATCATTCCGGGGGATCCCTCACCTACTCGTGGCCATGCTGGCTATTTAAGATGAGACTCGTCAGGGGGGGGGGCGTTCGAAGTTGCTGGGCTGCCTTGAAGCGCAGAAGACTTGATGTAAACGTCTACGGCTGCGGGACTTCGGAAAAAAACGAACAGTGACCGTCACGTATTCGTTATGTGACTCGAAAGTTCTGTCCGTTCTCAAGCGTCAAATCGTCGTACAAGGCGATCAGGACACGCTAGCCGACCGCTTGCCTGGCGAAGCCCGGAGGTCAGGGAATGCCGTGAGTATGTAGTGGCAATTGAATGTAGGGCCAACTCACCAGTCCCGGTCCCCTATCCGATGTCTTCTTCGTACAGTATGTATTCCCAATGACTTGCGCAAATCGGCTACATCAAGCACCAACTCCAACAAGCTCGATGCCTATGAAGAGGGACGAACGGATGCATTGTCTCGTATGTACGTTGTGATGTATAAATATCTAGTTGAGTGAGGACGTGCGAGAGGGAAGCTGGACAAGTTGGTGAGCGATACGAACAGCGATTATAGCGATGGAATCCATGGCGGTCAACAAAACGTACTGTAGCGTCAGGGGAAGTACCATTCTCGTGCGTCAAACCTTGAGCGTATCCCGAATCTGTTCGCCCACCTCCCGCGACCGCTCAATGAACGCCCGAATCTGCGCCTCGCCATCGAGGCGAATTTTGTCGGCAGCCAACTCCATCTGCGCGCGGATCCACTCCTCGACGGTCATATCGAGGTCCTCGTCCGGAATGCTCGTCAGCGGCGGGAACGCGCTCTCGCTGGTCGCTGGCTGGCTGGAGGCGCGAGCATCGACGGTCGATTCTGCGAAGGGGTTGGCGACATCGTCGCCGAAGACGTCGGCCTTGTGTCCGTTCGGCAGTGGCGCGGGCTCGTCGACGTGCATCTTGTCCTCGGCCGCTCGCTGCTCTTCCTCTGCGCGGCGTCGCTGCTCTGCCTCCGCCTCAGCCGCACGACGCTGCTCTTCCTCCTTCGCCGCACGACGACGCTCCTCAGCCACGCGCCGCTTCTCCTCTTCCTCCGCGCGTTTCTGCTCCTGTGCGCGGCGGGCCGCTTCCTTCTTCTCCTGCGCGCGTCGCGCCGCCTCTTGCTTCTTTTCCTCCTCGGCGCGACGCTTGGCCTCTTCCTGTTTTGCCCGCGCCTCCCTCGCCTTCCGCCTCTGCTCCTCCTTCTGCAGGCGTTCTTCCTCCTTCCGCTCCTCCTCCTTCCTGCGTTCCTCCTCTTGCCGCTGCGCCTCCGCCTTGCGTTGCTCGGCGAGCCGCTCCTGCGCCTTCCGCTGCTCTTCGCGACGACGCTGCTCTTCAGCCGTGCGGCGGCGCAGTTCTTCTTCGGCCTTGCGAGCTTCAGCAGCCCGGCGGACCGCCTCACGTCGGGCCTCATCCTCCCGCTTCTTCGCCTCCGCTTGCCGTGTCCTCTCCGCATCCTCCGCTCGCCGCGCCTCTGCTTCCCTCTCCTCTTCTCGTCGCCTTTCTTCTTCCTCCCTCCGCCTGGCTTCTTCCTCGCGTTCGCGTCGTTCCTTCTCCTCCCGCTCCCGCCGCTCCTCCTCCGCGCGCCGGATCTCTTCCTCAGCCCTCCTCGCCGCCTCCTCTGCCTTCCTTGTCTCCTCCTCCTCCCGTCTCATCTCCTCCTCCTCCTCATCCCTCGCATCCTCCATCGCCACATCGTCATCCGACGAGATCTCGACAACCCTGCTGGTCTTCCCGCGTCCATTTGTCGTCGGCTGCCGCGGGGGCACCTTGCTCGCCCGCTTCGCCTTGCCGGTCGCGGGGTCCACGCCGCGCAGCGTATCCAGGCTGGGCTTGCCGCGCAACGTGTCTACGCTCTGTTTGCCGCGTATCGCGCCCTGGCCACGCAGGGTGTCCGCGCTCGCCTTCTTCTTCAGCGTGTGCACGCTACTCGTCGACCGCGGCTTCTTTGGTCGAGGCACGTCTTCATCGTCGACGTCCATATCGTCCGCGCCGCCGTCAGTGGACCCACTTGGCGTTGGGATCGACTCGGGCGCGGAGTCTTGCACGACGGAGTCAGAATCAGGCGCGGGAGGCTCGGGCTCGGGCTCAGAGTCGGATACGATCTCCTCCGCCGGCGGTTTCTTCTTCTTGGACTTTGATGCCTGGCGCGACAGAGGTTTGGGTGGTGGGGGAGGCTGTGCTTCATTGTCGTCGTCCTGCTCGCCCTCAGGATCTGCAGACTGGAATTATGGTTAGTGTTTGCGAAAAATCAAGCCATATGTAGGCAGGTGTGGAACAAGTACACTTCAAGTTATGCATCCCCGCATCGAAGTGAACCACCGGTAAATAGAAATGCAACGCACCTCGCGCACCCCGCCAGCCGCTCCCTTCTGAACAGCCGCCCTGATCGTCTTCGACGGAGGCTTAGCCTTGGACGGTGGCTTCGCCCGCGTCCGCGTCGACTGCCGCAGCACCAGCGTCTCGTCCTCATCGTCCTCCATCGCCAGCTCGTCCTCCGTTGTCGACGGTGCTGGCGCCGGCGCCTTCGCCTTGCCCTTCAGCCTCGGCTTCTGCGGCTTCGGGAACGAGGCCGGCGCCTCCTCTCCCTCGTCCTCCACCCACGCGCCGGGAAACTGGATAGTGGACTCCCCAAGGGTGGTGGACTCCGCAAGGGCGTTATCAGCGGCCTTCTTCCCCTTTCCCTTCGCGCGCGTCGCTTTCTTCGGCGGTTCGGGCTCAGGCTCGGGCGACTCTTCTTCCTCATCGGACAGCGCGAGAGCCGCATCCTCATCGATGGTATGCATGCTGGGCGCGACAGACGGCACGCGCCCCTTCGTCTTGCCCTTGCCTTTACCCTTCGCCTTGGCCGGCTCCTCGGTGTCGCTGGCCGCTTTGCTCCCTGCCCTCCCAGCCGCCGTGCTCGCGACGCGCTTTCGCCCCCGCGGCTGCGCGGGCTCCGCCTCGCTTTCCTCCGTGCCCAGTCGCGACGGCGGCCGCGAGCGCGTACTTCGCCGTAGACTCATCGCTTCCGCCTGCTCGGCCTTCCCGCTCTGCACGCTCTGCGCGTCGCTCTCTTCTTTTTCCGCCGGCGCGGCGCTCTTCCCCCGCCTGGCCTTCGTTGAGCGCGACGGTTTGCGCGCGAGCGGCGCGTCCTCTTGCGCGGCCGATTTGGCCTCCTGCGTGACAGACTTCGTGCGCGCGCGCGTCGATTTCCGCAGGTTCTTCCGCCCGCCGCCGCCATCGTCGTCGTCATCCGACCCATCGAACTCCTTCGTGCTCTCCACGACGTCCTCGTACTGTGACTGGGACGCCTGCCGTGACGCGGGGCGCGCGGACGAACGCGAGGGCTGGCGCGAGTGCGATTTGCCTTGCTGCGAGGTGGATCGGCCCAATTGTGATGTCGACGCCTTGCGGGACGTGGGCTTGGCGGACGATCCGTCGGACTTCTTGAGCTGCAGGAAAGGGCAGGGAGTCTGCAATTTGAGACCGCGTTTGTAATGTTCTTCGCTATGCGGGGGTTAGTTGCGTCAAATTGGGATTGGGATACCACGCACAGAGGGTCATCGTCCGCATCCCATCCGCTCAGTGAGGTGCCGCAATAGAGGCACATCGCGCCGTCGTCGCCGGGGTGCTGGGGCATGTAGATGAATCCTGCTTCGGCCATCTGCGATGGTCGTCAAGCGGTAGTATAGGGAGCGAGTTAGGGTACGCACCCTCTGCGAGGACGCGCCGTGATCCTTCCCGCTATGCGGCCAACCTTTGCCCTGTGAGAACGTCATAAGGCGGGCCTGCACCATCATCGGCGTCGTGGGGATGCGCGTCTTGTCCGGGTAGGTGTATCTGCGCGGTTGTCAGTTCGTAGATCGCGTCGCATATTTGACCACGCACTCTCCGTTCCTGTCCATGTCCGTGCTCAATCCACAACGCAGCACGGCCCACGCACAACGCCGGTCAGTGCCGCATTTCTGCCAGTGCACCTCGAACGGATCGTCCTCCTCCTCCCACTGCGACAAGGACTTGTTGCACATGAAGCACGACACGTTGTCGCGCTCGTCGTACGCCGGGTCGTAGTAGAATCCGGCCTCTGCGAGAACCTGGGGAGTGGCTAAATGCTTCGATTTGTGCGGCCATTTCGCGAGGACGGTAGAGTTGGCTTTGTTGGGGTTCTTGACGCGCTTGCCCTTGGCAAAGGAGGCCTCACGGAGGTCTAGGCATTCCATCTTGACCAGCGACGCGATGGTTCAAGATCAAATATTGCGCTTACCGGGCGCTTGCCATGTTCGCACGTGGTACGCGACTGCACGTGATTCTGTTTGTTTGTTCCAGCTCAACATTGACAACAATTCATTCCTTTTCTTTCGCCACCACCATCACCTCGACATTCAGGATCACTCTGACGTTTGCAACCCTTGCATAGTTTTCTCGATTCCCAGCTCTAGTGATGCATTATCCAACATTGTAATGGCTAGGTGAAGAATCGTCTAAATGGCATTATAGATATGCTGTGGACAAACGCCATCCATTCCATGACCCGAATGTCTATTGCCCCTCCTTCGTCTCCTCCAGCTTCGCCTTCGCATCAACAAGCCCGGCCTCATTCGCCAAGGAGTAGAACAACGAGTCTCCCTTCGCAAGCAGATTTTGTGGCGTGTCAATCTCCGCGACCTGCAGACAGTGTTAGCAATCGCGCTGCTCATACCAGGTGAGAGGCCTATACCCTTCCGTCGCTCATGACCATGATACGGTCAGACTCCATGATCGTGTTTAGTCGGTGCCTGCACAACAAGAGTTCAGCCACCGCCCCTGTCTCTCAACCCACGATAAACAGCCACTCACGCAATCGTCAAAATCGTCACATCATGGAAGGCAGGCCCGCGAATAATCTCCTGGATAGCCTGGTCCGTGTCCAAATCCACCGCGGACGTCGCCTCGTCAAGCACCAGGATCTTGCATTTCCTCAGGAGCGCGCGCGCAAAGCACAGTAGCTGTCGCTGGCCCGACGAAAGAGACTGCCCGCCTTCGCGCACGGGAGCATCAAGTTTTCCTGGCAGTGACTCAACATACTCTTTCAGGTGGGCCTGATTGAAAGGTCATGTCAGCTGCCTGGAGTCTTGATCATGCGCGGGACAGGTTTACCTGACCAAGAGCGATCCAGATATCCGCATCCTGATGCTCGCCGACAGGGTCAATGTTCTCTCTCAACGTCCCCTCGAACAGGTCCGGTGACTGAGGGACGATGGAAATATTGGAACGCACTGCGAGTTCCCGCTGTCAGCATAACAGCAAGGTCAGACATGACACCGCGACTCACAATCATGCAGCCCAATCTTCGTCACGTCGACATCGTCAATAAGAATAGTGCCCTCGACCGGCTCGATAACACGGAAGAGCGAGAGCAACAGCTGTGCGCAAAATAAGCGATGCAGGAGGAGCTTTCACACTAGTGCTACTCACCGAGCTCTTGCCAGATCCCGTGCGCCCAACTATCCCAATCTTTTGCTTCGGTTCCTACAGTGCGCGTCAGCAAGTGTTCCTCCCAAGATATCCCAGGGAGACATACAATAACGACATTGATATCCTTCAGGACCAAATCCAACTCCGGGCGATACCTCGTAGAGTAATGCCTGAACTCGACCTTGCCCGCCTTCGGCCAGTCCTCAGGCTTATTCTCCGGCTTCTCGTAAGGCGCCTCGGAAGGAACCTGTTGCACGATGAGTATTCAATACACTTCGCTTCCACCTGCCCGGCACACTCACCTCGATCTGATGCATAATCCTCTCCACGCTGACGATGTTCTGCTCGACCTCACTCGCCGACCGAATGACCCAATTCAAGCTCGACGTCGTGTTCAGCGCATACGACAGCACCAAACCGACCAGCCCCGCATCCACACCCGTAGTTATGAGCGCGGAAAGCGCCAACAGGGCAACGAGGAAGATGATCGCCGCGCCAATGCCCTCCAAGCGTACCTGCAGCCACCGGTTCACCGACACACTCGGTAGGTAGCACATCTGGTTGCGGTCGATGCGCTGCTGGTTCGCGATGACGAAGATGCGCTCCTGGCGGAAAGCACGAATGGTGGGCAGACCGGCAAGCGACTCGGAGAACCAGGCGAAGATGGGTGACCGGGAGACGGCGTCGAGACGCTTGAGCTCGCGGGAGGTGGCGAGGTAGTAGGTCATGACACGAGAGTAGAACCAACCTGCAAGTAAAGTGCGATTGAGCATGCAGATGAAGCACGAATCAACAAGAGCGTACCAAGCGGGATGACCGCAATCAAGAACGGCGGGAAGCTCACGCCAATGACAACGAGGATAGCAAGGCAGGTCGCGAAGGTCCTGAAAGTCATACCCAGCAAGCGTGGCAGCACCTGGTCGACGACGTAGGTATCACGCGAGAACAGATTGAGGACACTACCAGACCATCAGTTGGCTTTCCCAGAAGAAGCACGAGGTGCACTCACCGCCCCGTCGGCGTCAGCTCAAAGAAGCTCAACGGTGCGCGCATCAAACCGTCCAACATCTATGGGTTTTGTCAGTCTGGCTTTCCCGATGTATTGCACGCTACCACTCACCGCATCGTGCATCCTCTTCGCACTACGCATCCCACAAGTCACAAACATCAACAGCACAGCGGCAAAGTTCAACAAAATCGACAACAGCGTCGACGCGCCATAGATGCCCAAGTAGAACCACACCGCATCGTTAGCATCCGCGCCACCCTCCTCATTATGCTCACTCCAGCTCCGCAGCACGAGCGTCGACAACACCGATGCCGCCTGCTGCAGTATCGTAGCGAGGATGAAGAGCCAGAAGCCCCAGCGCGACGCGGCCTTGATGTACTCTTGGTACACCCGCAGCTTTACGCGGCCCTTCTCGGAGTGCTCCTTTGTCAGGCCGGTCTTGCTAGCTGTGCGCGCCGACGGGACGACCACGGTCGCCTTGGCGAAGCTGCGAGGAGCCTCACGATGGAGCTTCTCGGATAAGATGGACGCGCGCTTGTCGTCCTCAACCAGGGTGCTGCCGTCTTCGGTAGGTGTGGCGCTGCTTGCCCGCGTCGTGACATACGGGGTCGACGTGCCGGACGCATGCCCAACTCCATGTCCGCGACTATGAATGATTTCAGAAGTCGGACCCGCGCAGGATAAGAGGAAAACTTACACAAGCCGACTGATCTCACTTTCCTCGTTGCTGATCAGCTCCGGGTACGTCCCCTGCTCGAGGATGATACCGCGGCGGATGAAGGCAATGTGGTCGAACTGGCTGATGAAGGCAATGCTGTTCGTGACCAGTATGCGAGCCTTGTTTGCAAGGATGCCGCGGGGGCCAATGACATGATCTGCGAGATGTAAGACGCAGGCTCAGGGAACGAGTACGCAACACGCACCGAAAAGATGTTTGGCAACATGGCTATCGACAGCGGCAAGCACATCGTCAAGGAGGGTCCTACACAATGTCAGTGCACTCGCTCATATCCAGAGCAAGACAGCACTCACAAGTCTGCGCGGGCGTAAACAGCCCTAGCAAGAGCGATTCTGGCGCGCTGGCCGCCACTCAACTGAAGGGAGGTCAGCGGATGGCCTACTACCCCTTCACCATAACACCCACCGTAATACCCTTCTCTCCGACCTCGGTCATATCGCCTTCCGACAGGAGTGCCAGGTCAGGCTTCAAGGCGCAGGCTAATTCCTCGTCAACGGCGATTCACGACATTGTGCACATCCGCATACCTTCCACGACCAAGTTGTAGAAATCCTCCTCGTATACGTGATTGAAGAGGATGTTCTCCCGCACAGTGGCTGACAAAATCCTACGCAAAACATAAAAGTCAGCATTCTACATCCAGTTCCTGCATACAGCTCAACTGACCAAGGATTCTGCGGCGCATATGCCACAGCACCATTTACCAGCACCTCACCCTCGCGGCGGGTCATCTCGCCCACAATCGCGCTCAGCAGACTCGTCTTGCCCTGTCCGACGCGACCGAGAACGCCAACGAGCTCGCCCATACGCACGGTAAGGTTGATGTCCTCAAGGGTGGGCTGTACAGCATCCTTCGACCACGAGAAGTCGGCGTGCTTGATGCTCAGGACCTATAAGCGAAAGGTGGCCACTAGTTAGCAAGAATTAGAGACCGCGCGCATGATTAGACGCACCTCGTCACCCAGCTGCAAGTTTAGCTTCTCAACGACCACCCGTGCATCTGTCTGCAGCTCGTCCGCGTTCAGGAAGCTTGATAGACGCTTGACGGACACGACAGCCTCGATGATGTTGGATGTGACTTGAGCGAACTATTCGATCCAACAGTATGGTCAGCGGATGCCTTCTGAGGGCGTATTGAGCGTAATGTTACGCACCATAGCTAGCGGGAACTGAAGGAGCATGAACAAAGACATCGCCGGGAAGATGATATCTGCCGTCAAGGGCTTCGGATACACAGCGGCGGCAGTAGCGAAAGAGCTGAGAGCGACCTGATGCGTAGTCAGTATACCTAGGATAGACGAGATAGGCGCGAGACAGTCACAATAAGGGGGATACCGCTCCAGAGAGTGTTACTGAGGGACTGAGGGCAGTTCAGTGAGCAACTTCCCAGAACTGCATAACTGCAAAACTATCACTCACCGTGACGATGCCGATCCGCTTGAGCATCTTCATCTCGAGGTTATTGCGCACCTCGAGAATTTTGCGCATGAAGGCGAACTCCCATGCGTAAAGCTTTATGCTGCATTGGTACGAGTGTAAGTTTTGTTACAACGTCTTCAAGAGTCAGCACGCACCTCTTGATGTTCGTCAGCAACTCGCTCATGAGACGCGTACGCTGATCCCGGTTCTTCATCTGCCTTTCCTGCATGCGCTTGAGGATCGACGCGATGACTGCAAAGTAAGTTCTCGTCAGCGCCCATCCTTCCGCTGATGCCCTATTCCCATTGAACATCACTCACAAGTATTCAGCGGCAACGACACGACCATGATCGCCACGCCCACAAATGCCGACCACCCAAGGATGTTGTACAGCGAGATGAACGCAAGCGTGATCTGCAGAGGCCCGCTGATCGCGATGAGACCGTACCCGCACAGCTCCTGCATCCGCGTCGCGTCGACGCTCATGAGGTTGACGATGTCCCCGGACGCGCGGCTGCGCTCGTCGTTCGAGATGCGCAGCGCCTTTTCGTAGATGGCCGTCACGAGGCCGGCGCGGACGCGCATTCTGCCAGCCAGTTAAGCGACGCAGTTACAAGATAAGAATAACAGCCACTCACCCCGTCTCAAATGTTCTCTGGAAGTACTGGTTCAGGATAATTGTCTGCGCCATTCCCGCCACAAACATGATAATCGCAATCAAGAACCCCTCTGCCTCTGTCGGCGTATCACTGGGCGCCCCAAGCACGACCTGCCTGACCCACAGCGCAGCCCTGAAGTCCGTCAAATCCTGCCCGCCCCTCACCGCACGCTGGTACTCCGAAATATACGCCAGCAGCCAGCGCAGCAGCTGCGGCTGCAGGAAGTTCAGGCAGTCCTGCACAACCTTGAGGCACGCCGCGACCGCGTACGGGCCGCCGTACGAGAGGAAGAGCGCTACCCACAGCGAGCGGCCGCGCGCGAGGTGCCCGGCGAGCGTGTTGCCGAGGTTGCGGGATTCGTCCGCGGGCTTGAGCGCGGGGAGGTCCTCCTCGGTGATGTACTCCGTCGCGCCTTTGCGCATCAGCGGCGTCATCCAGCTGAAGAACTGGGGGAGGGGTTAGCGATTATGCGAGATAAAGATGACCGGACTCAAGGAATGTGCGAGAAAACTGGTGATCACCCACAACCTCTGCCCAGCTGCTCACTAGGTGCCGGGCGGGGGGATGGGCAGCGTGCAGAACATTAGAGAGGAGGCTGTATAGTGAGATACCGTTGTGTAATGAGAAGGAGGGGCATAATTCCTGAGTGGCTCGGCGAGCCTGATGACTGAACCTGAACGTACCAATTTGCTGTAGACGTTCGCCGTGGTGAGAGGGTGCTCCTGATGTCCAGTGACCTCGTCAATCTTCGGCGGCACGTCGAACTCAGGCCTCCAGCATTCCAACACACATGAAAGCAAGCCACAAGCGAGCGTCGCCGCTTTGAGCGAGACAAGGATGCGGATGTCGGCGAATGGGTGGAGGGAGAGCGCCGTGCGCAACCACAGCCCAAGAGCAATGGTGTACGCCGGCCAGAAGAGCAAAAGCGTCGTCGACGAGACCCTCGAGCGCGTATGGTTGAAGTATGTCAGGAGGACCGCGGATGCGAGCGCGATGGGCTCCAGGATGTACACCTGTCGGACCGCGACGCTAATATGCCGCAAGCCCAGTAGTATCGCACTCCCCGTACTCAACCCCAACGCGCCAAATAGCAAAATCTACGCGTCGCCCCAGGTCAGCCCTCGGCTAGATACACCAAATACACCCCACGCACCAATTTAGCCCCCAACACCATCCTGCTCGTCCTCTTCCTTTCCTGCGCCTGCTGCAGACATGCCTTGAGCGTCTTAAAGAGCCCCGAGACGAGCACAATGGCTAGCAGCGCCGAGAGCAGTATCCCTTCCTCGAAGCACGGCGTGAGGTCGAAGGGGCGGGCGCGCGACACGACGCGCCAGCCCTCGTCGTTGTGACACGTCGCCATTGAGCGTGTCGATGGC
Organism: Pleurotus ostreatus/Saccharomyces cerevisiae fusant; assembly: GCA_024196135.1. Lineage (NCBI taxonomy): Eukaryota > Fungi > Pleurotus ostreatus/Saccharomyces cerevisiae fusant. The sequence goes on along the minus strand of JAMQCK010000106.1, from coordinate 16,821 downwards.
GCAAGCTGCGTGGGATGACCGCGTCGAGTCCCTTTTAAGCGTCGTCGTCGTCGGCGGTGATGACAAAGTGCCTTACTGATGCGCTTGATTTCAAATTCTTTTAGACGCTCAAGAATACAAAGGTTTCTAAATAAGAAAGTTATTGTATTTCGCAAGGCCGACTGGATGAGTTCACTCGAGAGCGAACAGGGATCCTCATATTGACTCATGTCTTCGTTGGGGGGATATTACTACAGCAGGTCCTCCGGTGTCAAGACGTGCTTGAATCAGTGCTACTCGAGACGTGGCCATTCCATCGCCGTGTAACGAGCGAGGTTCATATGTAAAGCCACTTCGTACACTGTCAATGTTTCATTGGGATCTCTTACTGAACTTCAGCGCTGGCTTTAGCTTGCGAGGTCAGTGTTCACTGATGTTAGGTGAGCATCGTTTCCCCTCTCAAGAATCGCCGAAGCTTACCACATGTTAAAACCCTGCCAGAGGAACAATCCTAATCAGCTTCCAGCCCAAAGCAAGACATCATCAACCCCTTTAAGATCAAACAACCCACTCACCCCACTAAACAACGTCCCCTCCCCCTCCACCACCTCCCCCTCCTCATCCCTCTTCACCGACCTCTCCTCCATCAACTCCGCCCTCACCGCCTCCGCCTCCTCCCTACTCATCATCCCCGGCGTCAGGTCCGCCTCGATCGTACTAATCAGCTCCGTCGGCAGCGTAGACAAGCGATTGGTTGGCGATAGCTGAGCATTATATAGAGCGTCTTGCACCCATTCTTTTTGCTGGGGCGCGATGTCTGTGGCGGAGGGCACGGGGCGGGTCGGGTCGACGAGGAAGAGGGCGAGGATCTTGCGGACGCCGGGCTTGGTGGGGTCGGTGAGGGAGAAGGGGGAGACCTGGACGAGCGTGGTGGTGGTCAGTCAGTCAAAGTCATAGACATACGTGAACGAACAAGAGACCCACCTTATGCTGGAACAAATTCGGAAACGCTATACAACGCCCCTCCTTCGTCTGGATGCTCCCAATATCCTGCACGCACGGTCGATCGCGCTCCATGCGATACAGCGTCCACATGCAGAACACATCGTCTTGTTGGTGGTACAGAGGCTCCGCGGTCGCCTGGCGGAAAGCAAGCGTCGTGTCCTGGATGTTTTCCGAGTAGTAGTAGTAGATGAAGGTGGACACGATGCGCTCGTTCCACATTCCTATGATGGGTGTAAGCTAGCGAACAGAAAGCAAAGAAGCTGCTCGAGTGGCACATACCCTCAACATGCCACGTCCCCCCAGGATACGTCGGATTGTCGGGCCCCAACACAATATTTGCCAACTTCGTAATCACCTGTATCTTCCTCCCCCTCAAACTAAACGTTTCCCTCCCCTCCACCAGCCCCCCATCATACTGCCCCGGCGCCTCCGGCAGCGCCATCGGCTTCCCCGCAAACCACGCATCCCTCCGCGCCTTATACGTCTCCCAATCCAGATTATTGGAATCGTGGTACTCATCCTCCGGCGGATCCTCTGGCTCCCCGTCCCTCCACACGCAGTCCAGCCCCTTGCTCGCCCCGTACCAGCTGTCGCTCTCCACCACGGGCCCCAGCCGCATCTTGGGCTCCCCGCGGCGTAGGTCACCTAGCACGCGCTCCCAAAGCGGCACCGCGCGCGCGACGATGCGCTCGAGCACAGGGACGAGCCGCCCTGCATGCTCCGGCGGCACGTTGTTCACGTACGACGAAACGAGGCGCACCGAGCCATCCTCTCGCACCTCAAAATCCGACGGCAGCCACTGGAAGCGCGGGGAAATGAAGCTCCTTAGGACCTCCGCGTCCTGCAGGCCGTACTCCACGAGCGGGTCGCCCGGGCTTCGGGAGGAGGGCGAAGGTGGAGAGAAGGTCCCAATCGAGCCATCGGGTTGCTTGCCGAGCGTCTTGCCGTAGACGAGAGGGTAGAGCGATGGGTGCACGAGGTCGAGGACTTGTTGGTTCGACCCGGGGTGCCAGTCCTTCTGGTCTTCGGGCACGTCTTCAAGAGGAGCGACGGCGGCGCGGAGGGTGGTGCGTAAGTCGTCAGGGATGAGCTTGTCGGAGCGCCAGATGGACTCGTAGGGGCCGCACTGCGTGTCGATGTAAGCTATACGCGTCGAAATCCCTGCACATATGCACGCACCTCAATCCCCGTTTCCTCGTCCCGAAGTTGGGCATAGTCCTCCAATTCACTCAGTGTGTAGTTGATCTGCGCCGATCGGGTGTCAGCATCCCATTCCCCTCAACTCGAGCGCCTTTCCTGACCATATTATCAGACAGCCTCCATCGCTTCTCCTCCTTCTCGTGCTGCGCCTTCGCCTCCTCGAACCACTTCTGCCTGATCTCGGGGTCCTTGGCTTTGCGCCACCACTCGGGTTTTTCGCGCAGCGTAGCAGATAGCTGATACATCCTCAACTCGAGGATCTGCAGAGGACATCAGTAAACGCGCAAGGATGTACCACGACCACACACCGCTCGCGGCGCCCACGTCCCTTTGGGCTCTTCATCGTACTGCGAGCGATCGACAAAGGGGTGCGGGAATTCGGGCTCGTATGCGAGCTTCGTAGCCTCGGTCATGGTTGTTTATCGGCAACGACTGAGTGTATCAGCAACAACAGGTCTCAATGCCAGCGGGCTGAGGAAGAGAAGTATCTGATGAGGTCTGCGTAAGACACCGCTCGCGCATGACCTTTATATAAGGCTCGAAGGTACGATCGCGCCAAGGCTGAATCCCCCGACCAGCTGAGAGAGTCCTCCATAGTCAAGGTTGCGTTGCATGTCGTTCCTGAGGTTGACAGAGACGCGCTTCCGAGATCGAGTTGTCCACGACGAGCTCGGAGGACGCGCCCGTCTGCGACGCGTGGAGTCACATCAAGGCACGTGTTTGTCACAGTTCGTTTTCGGCTCCGAGGCGCAACTGAGTCCTGACACCATCACAACCACAGCTTGTACCCAGGTCTGCTGGTCCCAACTTCATTGTGTCAAGGAGACGAAACTTCAAGAGTGCAGGGCCAACAATAATGATGTGAGGACCAAGTAACATCTCGGACATATTTTCGACAGCATCTTCGTACATCCGTATCCTTAGATACTGCGTTGTGAGGCCAAGATTGGATGTATGCATAGTTTGTATATTGTGTAGTCCTCCCGAGTGCGATCAGTGCTCGCTGAAGAGAGATCAGTCGTTCCGGATCCAAGAAAGTGTGGAGGGAACTTACCACATGTTGAAACCCTACGAACAAGGCATCAATCAGCATGAACCATGCTACTCACGCCAGTCACTCACCATACTGAACAGCCCATCATCTTCCTCATAATCCCCTCCTTCCTCATCCCTTCTCACCGACCTCTCCTTCATCAGCTCCTCCCGAATCTCCAGCGCCTCCTTCCTCGTCATGATCCCCTCCACCAAGTCCGCTTGCGCGTCCAGCAACTCCAGCGGCATAGTAGAAAGGCGGCTACTATCATCGACCTTGGCTGTATGCAGTGTGTTCTTAAGCCACTCTTCCTGTTGAGGCGCGACGTCCGTGGCTGACGGGATGCGCCGCGTCGGGTCGACGAGGAAGAAGACGATGATCTTGCGCACGCCTGATTTGGTGGGGTCTACCAATTTGAAGGGGGAGACCTGGGCGAGAGCAAGATTGGGTTCAAGTTGCACTGACACACAACAAAATTCAGGCCATACCTTATGCTGGAACAAGTTAGGAAATGCAATGCAGCGCCCCTGCTTGGTCGGTATGCTGCCAATCTCTTGCACGCACGGCTTGTCCCTTTCCAAGCGATACAGCGTCCACATGCAGAACACATCGTCTTGGCGATGGTACAGTGGTTCCGACGTTGCCTGGCGGAAGGCAAGTGTCGTGTCCTGGATATTCTCCGAGTCATAGTAGTAAATGAACGTTGAGATGATGCGCTCGTTCCACATTCCTGCGGTGAAGGCACATCAGTCGCTCACGAATGATGATACCTTGAAAGTCACGAAGAACAAAGAACAATACGCACCCTCAACATGCCACGTCCCCCCAGGATACGCCGGCTTCTCCGGCGTCAGCACAATATTCGCCAGCTTCGTGATCACCTGTATCGTCCGGCCCTTCAGACTGAACAGTGTCTCCCCCTTTCCCTCCAGCGGCGCACCGAGCTCCTCTGCCCCACAGTCCTCTTTCGCCCGACTGATCTCCTCCCTCCCCTTCAGCCCAGCAGCCCCATCCCGTCCGTACTCCCCCACCACCTCCGGCAGCGTTATCGGCTGCCTCGCATACCACGCATCCCGCCTCGCCCGCTCATCCTCCCAATGTACCCTACGTGCTGGCTGGCTAACGGGACTGCCATCCTCCCCCGAGTCCCCCTCCTCTCCGTTGCCCCCCTCCTCTTCCTCCCCTCCTTCATCACCCTCCTCCCCCTCCTCCGGCGCCCCCCTCGGCTCGCCCTTACTCCACACGCAGTCCAACCCCTTCCTCGCTCCATACCCGCTCCTACTCTGGATAACAGGCCCCACCCGCATCGGCGGCTCCCCGCGGCGCAGGTCGCTCAGGACGCGCTCCCACAGCGGCACGGCGCGCGCGAGGATGTGTTCAATGGCGGGGATGAGGCGCGGAGCGTGTCCGGGCGGGACATTGTTGATGTACGACGACGTGAGGCGGACGGTCCCATCCTCCCGCACCACAAAATCCGACGGCAGCCATTGGAAGCGCGTCGATACGTATCCCTCGAGGACCTCCGCATCGTCGGGGCCCTTGTCCAGGATGGGGTCCGGAGGGTCGAAGGCCCCGATCGTGCCGTCGGGTTGTTTTCCCAGAGTCTGTTCATAGACTAGGGGGTACAATGACGGATGCACCAGGTCCAGGACCTGACCGTCTGACCCAGGGTGCCAGTCCTTCTGTGCATCGGGTACGTCCTCGAAGGGCTTGACGGCAGTTTCGAGCTCCGCGCGGACATCGTCTGGGATGAGCTTGTCGGAGCGCCAGATGCAGTCGTAGGGGCCGCACTGGGGGTGGGGAGATGGGGCGCGTCAGTGGGTCTGCTATTCGAAGTGCGGACGATTGGGCTGCAAAAGATGATAGGAGATATATAGCTAACACATACCTCAATACCTGTCGCCTCATCCCGTAGCTGGGAATAGCCCTCCAATTCGTCGAGCGTGTAGTTTATCTGTAGAATTCGATCTCAGCGAAGTGTCCTCACCTTCAAGCTTCCCCGAAGGTCCACTACAGACGGTCCATCTTACCATCTTATCCGACAACCTCCACCGCTTTTCCTCCTCATTCTCTTGCTGCGCCTTTGCCTCATCGAACCACTTCTTCCTGATCTCAGGATCCTTCGCCTTCCGCCACCATTCCGACTTCTCGCGCAGCGTCGCGGAGAACTGGTACATCTTCAGCTCGAGGATCTGTAAGTGACGATGAGCATATAGGCACGAGCGGTAGGTACATATTTGGGGAGTGAAATCTTGCCCACTCACCGCTCGCGGCGCCCACGTCCCACGAGGTTCCTCCATGTCCTCCATGTTGTAGGAGCGATCCACAAAGGGGTGCGGGAATTCATCTTCTTCGTACTCATTCTCGTCGTCGGACATGACGAAGAGCTACCGAGCAGATGAGCTGGAGAGATTTCTGTGTCAATCTTGTGTGGTGAACGGATCACAGTTCAGGACAAGGAGCGGTATCCATATCGAGTCCTGCATCGGCGGCATGCGTCCCGGTCCTCGATCGTACGTGCTCAGGGTTATGTTCAATGTTCGAGAGAGGGCATCGAGGCGCACGGTGTGCGTCCGCAGATGACTTGACCCTCGGGATAACACCCGACACGCGCATCCGAGTCGCTGGCGGCGACGCGACGAGTCACAATCAGGTGACACGTGAGGGTCACAGTCCGTCCTCGGCACCGACGCCGAGGCAGCACATGAAGTCCTTCTTCATTTGTCCTTCAACGATATCAGGCATTGAAACTGGGAGCGAGTCAGATTCACAACATGTTACATGGGAATAGCAAGTACAAAGCAAACACATTGATCCACACACAAATATCCAAAACACAGTAATACATCTCCAAATGCCAGTGTTCATTTTCTGCCGAGGAACCGAGAGCGCAACGGCTATGGTCTGCTAGGTACCATCCTCACGCGTACCCAAGCGCTTTCAGCGCATGCTTCGCCCCACGCTCCTTCGCATCGCTTGCCGTCTGCCCGAACGCCGTGATGATGCGCGTCTGGTCAAGCCTGACCGACGTCGCCCACTTATACGTGCTCTCGCCAAACTGTCAACCCAATCAGCATAATCCCCCCATCCCCTCCCAATCAAACAACTCACATAAGCCGTCGCCCGACTAATCTGCCGATACATATCCCCATTCACCATCCACAGCGCGCCCCGCCAGTTCGTCGCCACAAATTCCACATCCTCCCGCACGCACAAGTCCCGCAGCGCCTCCTGCGCGCTCCCCGCGTGGGTCGAGTGCAGCAGCGCCGCATTCTCGGAGGCCTTCCGCAGCGTCTCGCCCTCGCCCACGGCGCGCGGGACGCCGCCGAAGAGCAGGAGGACGCAGCGGTATTTCTCCTCGGGGCCGATGACCTTATCGAGCCAGTTTTCGAAGTCAGGCTCGACGAGGAAGTGGCGTTTGTATATCAGGCGTCTGGCGGAATCGGCGGGGGCGTGGCTGATGACGTCGGGTGGTGGGACGGGGTCGATCAAGGCCGAAGGTGGGATCGCGCGATCGTCGTTTTCGGTGTCGATAAACTCGAGCTCGGAGGAAGGCTCTGAGTCCAGGACTATCTCATGTGCAGGCTCGTTGGAGGAGTAGACGACCTCCGGACCCGGTAAAGGTACATCAATGGTCGGAAGGCGTCCTAAATCATGCTGCATGGACGAGGAGGACTCAGGGCCCGCCGTATGCATTACATGGTCGGGCGAGTCCTCTGCGTGATCCGGGAAGCCCTCTGCGACCTCACAAAAAGGATTGATGTTTTCCACGCCCTGTTCGACTTTAATCAGCTCCCGTACACGAGCATGCGAAAGTCGTACCTCCTGCTCCATCGCCGCCGCCTTCATCGCCTCCGCGCGTATCTGCGACGGCTGGGGTTTCGGCGTCGTAGACTCTCCGCCGTCACCGTCTTCGGTATTCTTCCCCTGCAACCGCTTCTCCAACACGTCCAACGGCAACAAGTACCCATGCGGCGTCTCCTCGTCCCTCTCCTCTCGCACACTTCCCTCCAGGTTTTTCTCCACTCTCGCACCCCTCCCCTGTAGCATTGCCTGTGCCTGGGCTTCCGCCCTCACTGCTCTTTCTTCCACCCTCACCCGCCTCCCAAATCGCCTCTTCCACGGCGAGTCATTCGTATACCGCACCATCATACTCTCCTCCGCAAATCCCGGATCCTGCTTCGCACGCAACGCGAAAGCGCGCTCGATCTCCGTCTTGAAGATGGGTCGGAGCCACTCGCGGACAGAGTCCAGCCCTTGGTCGTAGTAGAGGCCGCCGACGTAGGCCTGGGGGGGTTGAGTAAGTCAAGCGAAAGAATGGCGTGGAAAGGTGGGTGGGAATTATTGAGGTACATCGAAGCGAAAGGCTAAACCCACCTCAAAGAGATCAGCATGAATCTTATGCTCATCCAGCCCTTCGACGAGCTGATATCCCGGGTCCAGCGTGAGAGAGCGATGCAGCTTGTACTTGACCGCTCTGCGTGTGCGAGTGCGTCAGTATTGGGATAGAGCATGGGGCAGTACCACGCACAAGGAGCCCAGAAACCGATTGGACGCCAGGTCGCCTTTCAGGATCTCTATGGGGGTCAGATATGTGTTCTTCATCGCAGTGCGAGGGCTCCTCGTCGAATGAAGAGAAGAGATCGTCTCACATGCAACGACATGAACTTGACGTTCGGGAGGTACTCGGCGAGATAGTCCCAAGCGAGGAGGCTGACGATGGCATCGCCGAGGGACTGGTATCTGCGGTGCGTTAGATCAAATAATACGCGTTGGGTTGAGGAAGAACAAAGGAAATCAGGTCAATGGATGCACAAGGAAACATGTCGGGCAATGTGTATCAGGTCAAGGGATGCGCCTCAAGTTAAGAGAAGCGTAAAAATGAACGAGAAGGGTTTGAACTTACATCGCATTCGTATGCGCGGGCGGCCGGGGCATCTGCAGTCCTCCCATGCGCATCTTGTTCGTGAACACGCGGTGGTAGATCTCGTTTGACTGGATGAGTGGAAGAGGTGGAAAGCTGTAGCAGAGGAATCAGTGACTTTGCGCCCCTCAGCTTCTGTTGTTCCTTACTCAGACTCGCTCGGCTTCGGGTCTTCAGCGGGCCTGACCGCCCCAGCCATCAACGCCAACTGCTTCTCCAGGTCGTTCACCTTCTCCAAAAGCTTGGAGACATCTTCCGACTGGGTACTGTTTTGTGTTCTTGCCGTCCTTCTCAACAATCTCGCCTTACGCCGTCCTCGAGTCGGTGGGTGATTCTTCGCCACATATTCCTCTGAAAGGTGCGCGCATGCGTATGTCCTTAGAGAAACGTCAGTATGTCACTTATTCGCCTTAATTGACCATCGTATATATCCTGGTCCTCATACGTACCGAAACAATGCAATCCTTCTAGGCCAAGGGGAAAATGGGCCATTGAATGCACGCTTGACTATCGATGAAACGCTGCTCATAATCCACAATCTCGAGGCCAGGTCATGGATGAAAGACAGATGTTCCTATGTCCGAGAGAATGATAGACCCTCGAGGAGCCCAAACGTCGAACCAAGTTCAACAACTTGCAGCGTCGATGGCGGACGGAAGCAAAAGGGTCACATTGCACGTGGATGTGATATGTCGCGTCCCACGCACATGGCCGGCTTTCGCCGAGGTTGAACTTCCCGGGATCACTCACGAGGATCGACAGTCATGGGGCTCGTCCTTGCTATTCTTGCCCTTCTTGCTGAGGACCACCACAATCTCCTTCGAAAAGGTATAGAAGAAGGCGATATAAGCAAAGATGCCTGCAGGATTCCTGGCAGTCACATCTGAGCCCGGGAGGGAGGTGACTTTAGAGGAATTTCAAGGTTCGCGATATTCAATTGAGTGCCAATCTAATCAGGAGCTGAATGACTGATAGACTGGTACAACAACGAACACGTACCCCTCCGCCTCAACCACCTGAAATCCTTCCTGAACGGCGCCCGCTACACCGCCTCCGACGCCCTCACCCCCACCTGGCTCGCCCTCTACGACATTGACGACACTTCCACCTTCCAGAAGCCCGAGTACACGCGCCTGCGTGCCAATCGCAGCCCGCGCGAAGCCGACCTCGTCAAGCGGCTCGCTTTGCTGGATCGCCGCACCTACGAGGCGCTGGAGGACTCCGGCCCCTCGCCCCTGACGTCGTCCATGGACTACAGCGACAACCCGAGTAGGGGGCTCATCACGCACGGGATCGCTGCGGATGAGGAGGCCGTGAAGGCGTGGACGAGTGAGGTGGTGGCGTCCCTGCGCGCCGTCGACGGCTGGGTCCGCACGCGGACCTTCCATTGCATCGACCATCTCAAGTCCGGGCTGAGCGTAGGAGCGGGCCCAGATGCGCAGGTCGTGCCGGAGTACCTGGCTGTACATGGTGAGGCGTCTATATCTTCTGTGTGAAGGGTGACTTATGGGTGCCATCGCCGCTAGAATTCGTACAGCCCACGCAAACCCGGTCCGAAGGCGTTCGGTCTGCTGTCGATCGCGCAGCATCGTCTTCGGGAATATCCATCGAGGAAGAACGCCTCTGGGAGCTATACCGCGTATATCCGTGCATCGCGCAGGGGAACCTGCCGACCGCGTCGGCGTAGGGCCGATCTTGATCGCGGCAGGAAAGATTCTCATCGTCGTAGGTCGGATCGTCATCGCTGCAGGACATACGACGAACCAAGTGACCGTCGTACGCCATCGCGCCGGGTACGCCTGTATTAGGACGTCCGTCAGCAATCGAATGAACTTCTGCCAGTAATCAAATGAAGTCCTTCGTTCATCCCGTCGCTTGCCCTATCCCGAGCGTACCTTGGGCCCTGTCATGGTCCTTCTGCCTCGTCCCGTGAAGTACCATATCTCATCACAGGTTCTGCTGTCCCGTCGCGTGTCGCGCCGCATCCTCACGAGGTGCGCTTTAGCCCTTCTCGTGCATGACGCCCCAGGGCTTCTCAGTGGGTGCGCTTTACCCCTTCTCGTCAACAATAACTGCACCCGGCCGGGTAATCTTAGTCCTTCGCTTACCACGCACTAATCCAAAGCGCATTCACTCGCGTCGCATTGCTCGCGCATCTATGCTCCAACCTTCGTAGCTCGCTGGATCGCGCAAAGTTTGCGCTCCATCCGTGGCACAGACCTTCCCCCTTGCGTAGCCTTCGACGCGTTCGCGACTTCATAGTCACTTCATGATTGACGACGACTGCCAAGTGCATTCAGGTCCTCGCGCCTGCCTACGATCCCGGAACCTGCCTGCCTGCTGTGGCCCTTGCTTCGGGCTCGTGAGTCGGGACCTTGCTTCCACCCGTGGACCTTACTTCTCGGGGCCTCACTTCGCTATGTGCGCGTAGCTTCCCGCTCCATAGCGCGAAGCAGCCACTGGATAACAAGGTGCGGCCTTCAGACGGTCAGGTGCAGCCATCGGACAGCAGGATGCAGCCACCGGATCACTGCAGCGGCGTGTCTTCTAGTCAGGTCAGGCGCATTCATTAGCACAAGCAGGACGCAAGTCATCGGGTGTGCTATCGGCATTGAGCAGACTGCATAGGCTAGCGGCGCAGACTGCATAGTCTAGCAGCGCGACTGCATAGTCCAGCGCTGACCTCCTGATCCTCGAATACAATGGGTGCCCGCCCCGATCCCGACATCGATGCGCATCCCGAGCTGACAGAAATATATCCGACTGCTCATGACCGTCTGCAAGGCTGCACGACCATATCTCGAGCTTCTCAAACTCATCAAACATACCCAACTGGCCCGGCCAGCGGACCTTGCACACAGCCTGAGACTGGCTCGCCCACATCCGGTGCCACAAACGCGTCCCCCCGCACGTACGACGCGTTGGCGCGAGATCCGGCCTATCCTCGTCCTCATCGCGCACGCAAGTCCTTGGCTCGCGAATCGCAAGCTCCGGTTATCCAAGGCGTAAGATGTCTCCGGATTGCGCATAGTGCCTTCCTAGTGCGCCTGGCGCGCCTTCTTCGTCGTGCGCCTACAGCTTCCCTAGTGCGCGTGCTGTCATCGGCATGCGCCCACAGTCTTCGGAATGCGCCCACAGCCATCGGCCCTTCCTAGCCCAAGCCGACTTCATATCGATGAGCGCGAAGCAGTCGATGCAGTCGAAGTTGTGAAATCGGGAGACAATGAAAGGCTTCAGGCTGCGCCACATCGCGGGTGCATCGTCCGAGCTGGCTCAGTGTGGCTACGTAGGTGTCATTCTCATCGTATCACAGGTCAAAGGGAGACCGCAAGGCAGGGATCGCAAGTCAAAGAGGGAGGCGTTAGGCGCCGGGCCCAGCATCTCCGAACCAATCCAATTCGAGGTCAAGGATAGTCCGAGCGCAACAGATTGTCAAAGAGTTCATGGACGCCTCGATGAGTTCGCGGTCGCCTCGAGGAGAACTTGAACTTCTCCCGCGAGCCTGAGTTGTGGGATGTCGGCGATTGCCGGGGCGGACCCACAAGGCCATCAATTTCAACTTCAACTTCGGTCCTGCGCGATCCGCGCGATACATCCGTTCCGCGGATGTATCGGGAATCTGAGCCTCGCTTTGTCTCTCAGTTCAACCTCTACTCAACTCATAACTACTCTCAGACCAGGAAAGCTCATGTCAAAGTCGTCAATTCATCCAACGTAAGTACTGTGCCCAAGTGAAGCGTAAGTAGGGCAGTAGCATCGTAACCAGTCCATGAACTCGTAAACAAAATCGTGAGGCGAAGGCAGATGCACGTCCTCCTGGGTATGTAGTGAGGAGACCATCCGGTGTGTGCGTAAGGTGTGCGTGAGGTATAGGTAGGGATGCATGCCGATGAGATATGCATGCGGATGAGGAGGATCATGCGGGTGAGGGAGGTCATGATGATGGTGAGCCATGGCGGGGAAGACCATGGCAGGGGGGACCATGGCGACGCATGAGGACGAAGGCAAGCGGCGGCCACCCAAAGACAACCACCGCCCACCAAATAAACAAGTATGAGGGAGAAAAGTAAATAGATGCTACAGGGGAAGCGGAAAATAGGCGATGAAAGAATAAGTCATTGAACATCTAGAAGATCCGTAGTAGCCAGTCCAGCTGTGATGGTGGTATAGCTGAGGGGGGCGGGCGGGGGCCCGTGGTATCGCCGGGGCTGCAGGCTGCGTGGCCGAGGCCGGGTAGCGCAGGTCGTGCGATGCGAGTAGTTTTTGCAGTGCAGCCGAGGTGTGTGGCGCAGGTCGCCGTGCAGCCAGGGTCGTGGGTGTGGTATAGCCGGGGCTCGTGGTATCGCCGAGGCAGGGAGACAAGGTGCGCGGTGGACCGCGCTCGAGAGGCAAGACAGCACTCGAAGGAGGCAGTCGTCTAAAAAAGAAAAAGGGAAAAAGGAATAAACAAAACAAAACCCAAGAGGAAGGCAACCAAATAACCCGTACCGAATAAGTCAAGTGGAACTGTAAGCAACTTTTGGGGCGGCGGCGATGGGTCGGCTCGAAGTGAGGACGACCCATGACGAAGAGGATCGTTGCACTGGCGGGCAGATGTTGCCACTGCCAGCGCAGTCGCCGCGCGCGGGGGTGCGGTCCACCGCGATTAGGTGTTGGAGAGAGAAAAGAGGAAGAGAGCAAGCGCGAAGCTGGGAAGAGCACGTAGCGGAGGAGAGCGGGCCGCCCAGACGATAGGCATCCACGCGGCCCCAAAGCACTGCGACGGGGGAGGCGAGATGGGTCGTGGAGAAATGGGGAGGGGAGGGGAGGCGATATATGGGGAGGAAAAGAGAAGATCGAACAACACTAGTATGTAGAAGAGAAGGGAGAAAACTTTGCTACAGCGCGACAACGGCGACTGGAGGAAAAGGGGGAAAGGGGATAGAGACATTAATGACGAAGTACAGTATGTACAAACAAGCAACAGGGCGGGGCAAGGCAAGGAAGGGACGGAACGAAGTTCGATGATGCGGGGGTCATTGCGGAATAATTAGGTAGATGGGCGAGACGAAGATGGATGTGAAGATGAAGATGGATGTGACGATGAGGACGAAAAAGGCGGTCGGCCGATTCACGACACCGACGGCGAGCGCGCGTCCTTGAAGCGCGCCGCGGCCGCCGTCGCCATCAAGCTGTTGTTCCGCGACAGCGACAGCGAGAACCTGTGCTTCGTCGTCGACGAGTGCTGCGTCGGCGTCGGGCCACTCGAGTGGTGCTCCGGGCCCGGCGTCGGCAGCCACCGCTCGTGCGCGCCCGACTCGTCGCTCGTCGAGCGCCCGATTTTGGTCGGCGTCTGGATCGACAGGCGCCGCGAGCGCGTCGCCGACGCCGAAAGAGGGGTCGACGATGGCGCGGGGGCGGAGGGCCGCGGGGGCGTCGAGGTCGCCGGCGTCTTGGCGCGCGCGGTCGGGGCGGGGGCGGGCGTGTTGTAGCGCGAGGGCAGGCTGGGCATCGGCGGCACAGGGATGTGCGAGGTACTGCGGGAGGTGATACTGGGCGTGTGCGAGCGCACAGCGGGCGTCTGCGACCTCACAGCCGGTGTCGCTGCGCGGGACGGCGCCGAGGACGTAGTGCGACCAACGACGGAGGGCGCGCGCGCAGGGGCCTGCGAGTGCGAGCGCGTGTGAGAGACGGATGGCGTCGCAGAGCGAGAGGGTGAGGAATGTGCCGCCGCACTCGCAGAGGACAAGTGGTGGCCCATACGGCTGAAGAACGACGTCGGCTGGTTGTACGGCGTTGGAGACGTGCTCGGTGACGACGCTGGCGAGGTCGCGGCCGACGTGGGTGCCGAGGTGGCCCTTGACTCGGGCAAAGGGATTCTGGAGGGCGAGAGCGTGGTATGTAGGACGCGCAGGGAGTTGACCTCCTGCCTCAAGGTGCTCGCCTCCTCTCGCGTGCGGCGCAGCTCCTCCTGCAGCTTCGAGTTCGACATCTTGACGTTGTCAACCTCGCCCCTCAGGTTCGCCTCCACCGTCCTCGCGTGCTTCATCGCCTCAGAGTGGGCCAGATGGTTCATAAGAATGGCGCGCAACAGTGCTGCCGACAGGGACAGCGACGTGGACTGCAAACTTGTCAGAAACAATCGAGATGAAAGGGCATATATGCGCGCTTACTGAGCTGTCGCGCTTGGCGTGCAGGAGCCAGTGATCCAGGTCCGCCAGCAGGTTCTGAATCGCCTCCACGGAGGTCTTCGTAGCCGCCAACTTGGCGACCTTGTCTTCCAGTTGACGGGCCTCTGGACGCCCGCGTGAGTTATCCGAGGGGTGACTATGCTCCTTCCAGATGTTACCAGAAAGACTGGGAATACGCGTCGGGTTGTCATTGATGGGTGGCGCGACGGACTGGGATCGCGGCATCGCGGCCCAGTCCACCCGCACGACGCGTGGGTCGGATGCCTTGAAGGCCTCTCGGCAGAAGGGGCATACAGGCTCGAGACGAGGTGGACTCTTCTCAACGATCGCGTCGCAGCAGGCGCGGCACAGTACGTGTCCTGAAAGAACGTCAAAAATATTTCGATTGAGGAGGGTGTGTGGCGTACCGCATGGTAGAGTGTAGGGCGGACGGTGCGCGGAGAATTCTTCCGCGCCGATGTCGCAGGTAGAGCCAGGGAGAAGGGTGATCATGGTGGGCCAGATTAAAGTGTGCTGTTATGTCTGTGTATGCGCTCCGTCAGCATTTATACTCAAAGGCACAGAGTGCGTGCGTTGTGTACGCACCAGGATCAGTGTGGCCAACTAATCTTCCAGCGCGAAATGAGTCAGCGATCAACAGGGTTTGTCGCGCGACTTCTTTTCTTCTCCTGCGTCCTGGAAGCGTATGAGTTAGGCGATGTTTCGCCGCGCGTGTGCTGGGTGTGCTCACGTCAAGCGGGAAGTGGAGACGCGTCGCGTGAATGCCAGGTTTGTTTGATACCTGGTTCACTCGTCGTGGGGGAGGGGGCGGAGGCAGAAGGAAGAAGAGCGGGAGCTTTCTGTCGTCCGCGGGAGGGCAGTGCCTGTAAATTCATGAGAAAAACAAGAACAGGCGCTTTTGTTGTTCACGCACCAAAAAGGGCGGCAAACTGCTCAGGAGGGGGCTCAGACGTCGGGATCGTCGACGACGGCGGCGAGCACGCTAGTGGGGCGCTGCTCTCGGTGGGAAACCCTGATATATGCGCTCGTAAGCGTCGGCAGCGGCGAGGGGAGCGCAGGGGACGCACGCAACGGGGGCGGGGATGACGGAGAAGGGAAAGGGAAGCAGGGGAGGCAGGGTTGTGGGTTATGTAGAAAACTGCGTTGATCATGCATCAGATCCCGAATTAGATTCCTCCGATCGCGCGCTGTCTTTTTCACGTGGCCGCTTTCATTTCGATGACATACCGCCGCCCGCGCCTTGTCCCGTTCCTTGGATCGTCGCCCGTCCTTTCAGCCTCCAATCATCGCGCTTTCGTTCGTCCGCCAAACAAACGCGCCGCCCTTCTTGCCTTTCACCACCACGTTCCCCCCGTCCCACTCCCTCTGCCCTCTGCCCAGCACCGCCGCCCCAGGTACCGACGTTTGATGCGTAAAAATTTACCATTCATTTCCCGGTGATGCCATGACACCGTACCCGACGCGGTCGCGGTGCCCGCCGCAAGCCCAGTCGCGTCCAGCAGTTCCCTTCGCGAACGCACTCGAAGCTCCTCTCTCTGACGTCCAGCGCGTCTGGCCTGGAACACAATGGGGCCATAATTAATAGTCGTATACGCCCGTCGGCGAAAGTGTATACATAAGCGCGCTGCCGAGCTTCATACTGGGGGTGGGCACCACCCGCCACCGGATCCGGCATATTTGTACTTGTTTACTCCCCGCCAGGAAACTTTTCTCGGACGTTCCCGAATTCTCCTCATCCTCCCTCGTCTGGTGGTAACGGTATCACTTAACTTTGTATGAAACACTTGTAGAGGGAAAGCTTTACTATCTACTCATGTTGTTTTTATGGCGATCCCCCCGATCCAAAGATCCCCGACGCGGCGACTCTCCACCGGACAGGAATTGCATGGGCCATGATGATATGCATGGACATTCAGTCGCCGTCAGGTCCTGTGCAGGGTAGATTGGGTCAATCGCGCCGTTTCTCGTGGCTCATGTAGCGGTACGAACACCCGACGCGCATGGCAAGCAGCGTGGGGAAGAGGTCTTCTAAAGCAGAGGGGGTTCAGCAAGGGAAGCCCTTAGTACATTTCAGCGGGCTGAGCAGAGATGGTAACTCCATACTAGAGGTCTCACGTCTGTTACATACTGAAAGGGGGGCCACATGAAAGGATATCGCTCGACTATAGGTCGTAGTCCAAAATCAAGGTCAGCGGGCGGCATTGTCACACGCGTGTCACAAGGCTTCTGGGCCTAGCGTGACAGGCAGTGTTCTCATATCTCCTCATCCATTTCTTCGTATTTTCAGACCGGATGAGGTGCGTTGTATTCAGGAACTTGGCAGCTACATTCTGTAGCAAAGACTAGCAAATACCACCCCAAGCGACCTTGAAAATCGAGAATTAGCAAAACTGCGCCTCCAAGGAACTCAATTTTCATGTCTTTGCTACCAAACATAGCTCAGAATTGCCGCTGTCGAACGCACTTTATCCGGAGACGGCGCTCGAAAAAATGATGGAGGAGATGCAAAA
>JAMQCK010001059.1:0-12531 GCA_024196135.1 Pleurotus ostreatus/Saccharomyces cerevisiae fusant | reverse complement strand
GCTACTTTGTTGACGGCGTGTCCTTCAGACGTCTACAACAAGATCGACTCTATCAGCTTGGAGCAGGTAGACAAGATCGCACGCGAACCACACACCGCGGTCATCAGTTGCGAGATGGACTTGAAGTACGCCGCTCTCGCCTCTTAATCTTCACCGCTAATCAAGTTCGTCGTAGCTTGGACTACTTGATCGAGCGCATGTGGGACGACCTTGGTTTGGTCAAGATCTACACAAAGAAGCGGGGAGCGCATCCTGATCTCGATGACCCCGTCTGCCTGCATAAGGGCTCCACTATCGAGGTCTGGTCCTTCTTTTCTCCTGCATCGTCCACATATACTGATCATATCCGCAGACTGTCTGTAACAGTATCCATAGGTCACTCGTCCCGAGCTTCAAGTATGCCTTAGTCTGGTCAGTCCTTGCACGCTTACACCGTTTCCTTCGGCGTCTGATCTCTCGTACAGGGTCCGTACTTGTTCAAGTTATATAGCGAGTTTTCACTGACGGTCTGACAGGGAAAGTCCAGCAAGTTCAACCCGCACGCGCAGAAGGTCAGCCTGAACCACGTCGTTCAAGACGAAGACGTTGTAACAAGTGAGCCTTGTTCTCGACCTTTGCTTCTCGTTGCTGACGCTTGCCACAGTATTCACGAAATGAAAGTTCACTCTCTCGTGTTGCGAAGTCAGCGATGTATGTACCACTTATTGTAGCAATGTCATGAAGGTTTCGTCTGGGAACAGACCGCATCGGGGCCTCCTAGCGCGGACGAAGTGTTGCACAATTTGAGAGAGATGAAGACCTATAGATACTATACATTGACTTGGAAATTCGCCAGCGAGTCGATCGAGAGTGATATCTCGCCCGTTATCAGTTCCATCAGCTCGAACTCTCCACACCTGAGCGCAGGAGAGCGCCCGCGTCCCCCAATAGCCAGGTAAGCTGTCACCGCCACGCGAGTCGGTCCGCCCTTCTCGATATCCTCGCTCCTCGCGGGCCACGTAGCCAACTTGATCGTCGGGCAGCAGTCAGTGATTTCACTGATTGTCGTACCAGTCAGCAGGGCCTGATTGCGCTCGGCAAAGTCGAGGAAGACCACGAGCTGCCTCCTGACCACGTCGGAGTCTGGTTTATCGTACCATGCCTTTATCTTGCGCAGGATGAGGTCCCTTTCCTGATTAATGATCTTCCTCGACATGATGATGGCGTATCTGTACGAGGGCACGGAGAAGCCTGGTACTAGAGGGTAGTCAGTACAGGTTTGGGGTGTACGAGACGAATGTGACGCACAAATGCTCTTGTTAAGGACCCTGCAGTACTGTCGATGTCGCTTCCAGTCCGCTGCCTGACAACGCCTGGAGCAGTAATGGACCACTCGACATTCGCATCTCTTCAAGGGTATATCGCCGCAGACATCAGGGCACTGCATAATAGGGTTTCAGAGTCGCACGAATGCATGATAATGCTAGAACTCACCGAATCAAAGCGGCATTTCATCAGGTGCTCCTCTGCCAAAGTCTTGTAGTCCTTGTCGAGCTCGGATACAGCGTCCCGGTAAGCGTTGATGAACGTCGCGACATAGGAATAATCGCCTTCCCGAATCTCCATGTCCGATCCACCGTGGCATCGCATGAGGCGCACAAAATTTCGGTGCACCATCTGGTATCGCAGGTAGCCCAGGAGAACCGGCGGCACGCCGAAATGTTCCGTCTTCGTCTCCGGACGTGTGCGTATGAGGTTGAGGACCAAGGGAAGAAGCCCTGCCCCAACGCCCCATTCCAGGTATCGAGCGTCAGATGTGCAACGAGAATGAATTGTGGTGAAAAGGTGAGCGCAAGCCATTCCAACGTCGTCCCCGTTGGGAAGGCCGGCAGTGTCCTTCCATGCTTGGATGACGCTGTGAATGACAGACCGCGGAATTGAGACACTAGGAGTCCTGCGATTGACGAGCCCGATGACCTCCTCAACCGTGCTGATTGTCTCCATGAGCTCGTCGCACGGGATCGGGTCTTGGGTGAGGAGATAATGAGAAATCCGGGTCGACAGAGCCTTGCGATATAGTTGGCGAGGTTTGCCGCCGCATATCGCAATGAAGCCGTCGGACACGCGCGCAGCATCGGGATGTGTCCACCACGTCGTCCCGGGGCACGGAAGGTCGTGGAAGAAGCGCCAGACAGCGACGAGGAGCTTGTAATCATTCTTTTCGAACTCGCCTTCCTCAATCATCTTCTTGGTTGTTGGTGTGAGAGGAAGGCGCGCCGCGTAGTCGTAGAAGTTAAGCCAGAGATCCAGGACCAGGTTTAGCGAGTCGCCAGTCTCGAGGACGATACGATCTCCCTGGATTATATCGCAGGTGGTGCAGAAAAATCGGCGTATGGTCTTCAAGGCTTGCTCTTCATACAAGGGGGCGACATTCTTGAACTTGGGGTGGAAGAAGGCGGCCCATCGCATGACATTTGGCCACTCGCGAAACGCCGCCTGGCAGATGGGAGAATCGGGATTGTCCAGGGTGTTAGCCTCGTAGTGAACCAAGTGGATCAGTAGGTTATAGGTCAGGATAGCGTTGTATGCGTTGCGACAGGGGATCGTCTCAACCAAGTTGACAGGGAGTCGTATTAAGCCGTTGGCAACGAGCAGGTCGGGGTCGAGGGCAAGATCCGCAAATGGCTTGTCGTGCTCCATGATATGAAGGAGTCGACGACAATGCCGGGCTCGCCCCTCTGGCGAAAGACTGGGATAATCGGGCTGCACGTCGCCCATGGCATTCAGCAAGATAGTGTCCCTTCCTGTTCGCGGCATTTCGACTATTCAAACAAGGATGAGCTAGGTTTCACGACCTGAAAAACGTGGAGGTTTCTGACCTGGTTAGCTGGTAGTGTGTGGTGGGACACACACTGTGTACTCTGTGTAGAGATGAAAGTTGAGAACAAGATCGCCGCCGCAAACAAAGCAAACCCACGGAGCGGGGAAGCCGGTCCGGGCCACTGACATGCAATCTTTACGACAATGGCCCGACGGCTGAGAGTGAGACTCATCGCCTACTGGGTGATAACATTGACAACCACCAGGTCACATAATTGGCGGATACCCAAGGTGATTGCAATCCTTAAAGTGTACACTCAGTCCTTTCCAAAGACGCTCTTGGGCCCGACGACAGAGGTGCACCATCTATAGCAGATGCAGGTAATAAGATATGGTATACAATACAGCTAATGTACAGAAAACCGGAAGATAGATCCCAAGGAACTGCCACTACTTGGCACCCTGCGAAGAGAACTGCACCAGATCGTCAGACAAGGCAAAGAGGAGAGGTTAAGAGCGCGACGCACCTTGGTCACCGACTTGGTGCCCTCAGAGATGGCGTGCTTGGCAAGCTCACCGGGGAGGATGAGCCGCACAGACGTCTGGATTTCGCGTGATGAGATCGTCGACTTCTTCGAGTACGCGGCGAGCTCTGGAGGCCGGGTTAGTGGCTGGATCAGAGAGATGGGGGAAGGGGAGCACGCACTGGATGCCTCGGTGGCGATCCGCTCAAAGATATCATTGACAAACGAGTTCAGGATGGCCATCGCCTTGTTCGAGATACCCGTGTCGGGGTGGACCTGCTTAAGGACTGGATGCGCGTCAGAGGGGAACAGTTACCGCCACCGCTGCCACTCACCCTTGTAGATGTAAGAGGAGTAAGTCTCCTTGCGCGTCTTCTTGCGCTTCTTCTTCTCCCCGTCAGCTCCCCCAGAGGGTGCAGACTTGGACGCCGTCTTCTTCGCCGCCTTCTCGGCCTTGGCTGGCGCCTTGGACGCGGTGGACGCGGGTGCCTTTCCGGCAGTCGATGCGGGCTTGGGGGCCATGGCGAAAGGTTAAAGTTTGGTAGGTGGGCTTGGGGGACGCGATGTGGCGGTTGGGGGCAAAGATGGGAAGAGATGAAACCGACGGGCGGCCGGATTATATACCGACGCGACGCGTTTGTCCTCGTTTGTGCACGGACGCGGTCCTTTGTTGATGCGCATCAACAAAAGTCGACTAGCGCTTGCACGTGATCGTCTCGCGGTATATATATCCGGTGCCCGCGACGATCACTGCTTTTCCTCAACGTCCATCTCGCCTGTCGCGCCCTCAACACAACAACTTTTTCGACTTTCCCCACCCACCCCCACAACACTCATCACAATGTCTGGCAAAGTCGGCGGAAAGGGCGGCAAGGCTGGTGGCAAGGCTGGCGCGGCCGACTCTGGCAAGGCGCAGTCCCGCTCGTCCAAGGCTGGTGCGTGGCTTCGATGCGAGTGGCTTAGCGATGTCTGACTCGCCCCTCAGGTCTCCAGTTCCCGGTCGGTCGTGTGCACCGTCTGTTGAAGAAGGGCAACTACGCCCAGCGTGTTGGCGCCGGCGCGCCTGGTGAGTGGTTTGGCCTTCCGGCACGCGTTTTTCGATCTGACTCGCGATTTAGTCTACCTCGCGGCTGTCCTCGAGTACTTGGCTGCTGAGATCTTGGAGTTGGCGGGCAACGCAGCGCGCGACAACAAGAAGCAGCGTATCGTCCCCCGTCACTTGCAGCTTGCCATCCGGAACGACGAAGAGTGCGTGGTCCCCTCACATCCTCTTCTTCCGCCACTGATCATGTCGCAGGTTGAACAAGCTCCTCGGCGACGTTGTCATCTCGCAGGGTGGTGTCGTTCCCCACATCCAGGCCGAGCTCCTCCCATCAAAGAGCGGCAAGGGCAAGAAGGAGGACGCCAGCCAGGAGGTCTAAGCCCTCCTGTCTCTTTCCTGGGTTTCTGTCGCATTGCATCTACGTCTCGGATTTGTACTATACCTTGTAATGTATTCCCTCTAGCTTACGGGCATCCTAGCAGTTATTCAGCACCCTGCACCTCATGCTGTGATCTCCTTGTTCCTTGCCTGCCGATGTAAGTCTTGTGTTCCCCCTCAAGAAGCTCCCCATGCCAGCAGATTATTGCGTCTTTGTTCTGGGACGTTCTTGCCCGGGTGGGCTTGAATCGGCCCTCAATGCGGCCTTGGGCGCATGCGATTTCGATTCGATTGTCCATGCTGTCTGCATGCGGCACACCTCGCGGTGAGCACTGGTCTATTATGATTACACTGATCCAACTAGGTCTTCGACGTGCCGCATAGCGGAGAATCTCAGATAGAAGCACGGCCACCCAGCGTCCTCGGCAAGCGGATCTCCAAGAACACTTCGAACGGGTCATCTGAGGTAAGTTCCTCACATCGTCCTCACGCACGCATATGGACTCATTCGCAGGTATATAAGCCCAGAGGCAATGATGGATGTCTTCCAAGCCCGCATCCTCTCCGCGAACAGTAATCATGTTCGCGTGGCTCGCTCTCGCATCCCTTGTCGCGTCTTGCGCGGCGCTGCAGCAAGCGGCGGACTACGCGTCTCGCTACGATGGCGTGCTTATGCTTCGCGTGCCCACTGGCGGCCAAGCGGATGCCCTGAATGCGCTGGTCGATTCGTATGGCCTGACGCGCTGGGATACGCGCGCTACCCATGTCGATGTGCAGGTGCCGAAGGAGGTGTATGGGGATTTCGCGGATGCGGTAGCGAGTTTGGGGGCGAATGCGACGGAGGGGATGGAGGTGATGGTCATGCATGAGGATCTGGGGGCGAGTATACGGGAGGAGAGCGCTGGGATGGCTGAGTTCAAGCGGCCTGAGGTGTCTGGTAAGCCAGGAAGCGACCTTCCAGTGGAAGTTCTACTGAAGCAGCTACAGACCAAGGCCTCGTCGGTCTCGTCAGCGACTCGTGGTTCCTCAGCTACCACTCGTACGCAGACCATCTGCAGTTCCTCGATGATCTGGTACGTTCATCTGGCCTCCTTATAGTAAACTTACGCTAGAACCCTGGTGTTGCGCAGGTCTCGACCTACCCGAACAACTCTGCCACCTTCACCAGCGGGACCAGCTACGAGGGAAACACCATCACTGGCATTAACATCTACGGTTCGGGAGGCTCGGGCAGCGCACCTGCGGTAGTCATACACGGCACCGTGCATGCAAGGGAGTGGATTGCGACGATGGTCAGTGGAGTTGTGGGTCGCCTTACACGTCTCTCATTGCAGTGTTTCCTCCTTGCAGGTTACCGAGAATTTCGCGTACAGCCTGCTCGCCAACTACACATCCGGCGACGAGGACACCATCGGCTTTCTCGAGAAGTACGACATCTACATCATACCGAACGTAAACCCGGATGGTGAGTAGCGCTTCGTCGTGCTCCAATAAGCTGGAAGCCTGTCGAACCTCTCCAGGCTTCATCTATACGCAAGAAGAGGAGCGCTTGTGGCGCAAGACTCGCGACCCGCCGCCGAGTGGAAGCAGCTGCTACGGTGTGGACATCAACCGCAACTGGCCGCACGCCAGTTGGAACCAGTCGAGCGGAGCGTCGACGAACCCTTGCGCGGAAGACTACAAGGGTCTCTCCGCCGGGAGCACGGTCGAGGTCCAAGGCCTTGCGGCATTCCTTGATGAGCGCGCCAACTCGACCGCGGGCGGCAAGATGTACATGGATGTGCATTCTTACAGCCAGCTGTTCATGTCGGGTAAGCACTTTCTTCTTGCTGTAGCGCATGTCGTTGCTGACTCTGACCTTTCGTGATTAGCTTACGGGTGGACGTGCAGCCAGGCTACCGTGAACGCTGACGAGCTCAACGCACTCACGTCTGGCTTCGCTGAGGCCTTGGGCGAGGTCTATGGGACCGAATACGACAGCGGACCTATCTGCCAGACGATCTATCCGGTGTCTGGCGATTCGGTCGACTACGCGTATGATAACTCGTGCGTGTCTCCTGTGCTTGCTGAACGAAGCGAAGGCGCGGCTAACGGCAAAGACAGCGGTATCGTTTACTCTTTCACGCCAGAGCTACGCGATACGGGGAGGTACGGCTTCGTCTTGCCCGCGAACCAGATCCTCCCCACGTCTATCGAGACGTATGCTGGTGAGTCGACCTTTCACAACGACTTCAAGCCAGCGAACTGACATTTGGACAGGCTTGCGGTACCTTTTAGCAAACATGAAGTAGAACAACATGCAAAGGATCAATATGTGTACTAAAGGGACTTGGTTACCTTTTTTCTGAGTGATGCTGAATATATTCGCCTGCTTGTCGCTCGTCCATTGTTCTTTTCGGGAATCGGGGAGACGGACCGTTAAAGCCGAGGTGCGATCATCGCTGCGCACGGCGCGATCACTGGATTGTTCATCCCGCACCATGTCCGCGATGGAGACTGAGTTCATCTTCCTTGGCACGGGCACCTCGTCTTCCGTGCCCGTCATCCACTGCTTGACCGACGACCCGAAGAGACCAGACTATGTGCCCTGTCGCGCCTGCTTATCCAGTCTCACGCCCGAGGGGAAGCACAACCGCAGACGTAATACGAGTGGTCTGCTGAGGGTCAAGAAGCCTGGCAAGGACCCTCTGTAAGTCCATGTACCGCATACTTGACATCTGAACTGACTGACAATAACACTAGCACGATTGTCATCGATGCCGGAAAGACATTCCAAGCAGCAGCGATCGAGTGGTTCCCCAAGTACGGGCTGAGGAGGATAGACGCACTGCTCATAACGCACGCTCACGCCGATGGTATGCACCTCTCAAATACTCCCCTTGACGCGGCTGAACTCCTCTGTAGCCATGAACGGGCTAGATGACCTGCGTGGTGCGTTCCCCGAACCTGTCTCATTGGCATCCTGCTTAACGAGCTTCAGGCTGGACCCTACGCGGACGCATACAACATCACATAGACGTCTACTGCAGCCAGGACACCTTCCGCGAGGTCGAGCGCTCCTTCCCATACCTCGTGTCGAAGGCATTCGCCTCGGGGGGCGGCGATGTGCGTGCAATGTCTTCCAAATGACGACTTCGCTGACGCTCGTGCTAGGTTCCGGAATTCGTCTGGCACATTATCGAGGACGGCGTGTCCTTCCAAATCCTAAACACGGACGTATGGATAACACCGTTCTCAGGTATGTTTCCTTCGTCTACTGCTCTGTGCAACGGCTAACTGACATCACGCAGTGTACCATGGTCGCGTCTTCTCCAAACCTCCGGATCCCATTCCCACCCCCGGTCCCACACATCCACCTACGCCAGTCAACAACTCACTAGAAAAATCACCTGAGGAAGCCAGCTCCGACGCAAAGAAGGAATCCGCTACGCTCTCCCGCACCCTTGACATCTCCTCAGCTTCCGCTGCCCCAGGCGAGATCGCCATCGTCCAGCCTCAGCCCATCACCTTGCTCAACGGCAAAGCTCCGACTCCTGACAACCGCAACGTCGTCTCGCCCCCACCCTCCACCGAGCCCGGCATAACGCCCTACCTCTGCTTCGGCTTCCTCGTCCACGGCCTGCTCACCTACATCTCCGACACCAACTTCATCCCGCCGTCTGCGTGGGCCGTAATCAAGAAGCACCCCGTCTCGCCGCTCGCCGTCGTCGACACGCTCTACCTCACCGAGCACGCGTCGCACTTCGGCATCCTGAGCGCGATGAGCACGGCGGTGAAGCTGGGCGCGAGGCGGACCTACCTGGTGGGCATGGGCCACGAGGTCGCGCACGATGAGTACGAGACGCTGTGTGAGGTCGCGAGCGGGCAGCGCGCGCCGGATGGGACGGTGCTGGAGAAGGGCGCAGCACTTGGCTTGCAGCCCAAGTCGAGGGAAAACATGACGGAAAAGGAGATCAAGGGTATCGAGCTTGCGCTCGAGGCGTTGAAGGGCGCGACGCCGTGGGTGCGACCGGCGCACGATGGGCTGCACGTCATCTTAGACAGCGATGGCAATGTTCATGACGAGACATACGAGTAACGGTGGATGTAGAAGGACATGTTGTATACGCACTATAGAGGAAATGGCGAGGATTTCCATTTCGACAGCCTACCGGCGGTTTCTTTGGAACGGGATCCAGCCTACTGTCAAGCCTGGACATGCCTCTGGTGAGGCTGCCGTGGCTATAAAATGCAGAGGAGATGATACAGCGTTATGATGTTACAGCATGACAGCAATACGAGTTGACAGGAGCGTACAAAAGGAGGAATTAGTGCATTCGGTCCCACTCCGCCAGTGCGCCGCCTTGCCTTCCCATGCGACGCCGACCAGCCGGAGGACCGCGCTCGTCTCTGTTGCTAGCGGTGAGTAGGACGTGTTTGTCGACGAGCTGGGAGAAGGATGAATCAGAGGTGCGTAACAAAGCGAATTTGGAAGCGCTCACGTCGTTCAGGATGTTGGTCGACTTCGTGAGAGATGAGAGGTATGCGGTGAGTTGTACGTCCTCGTATTCCTGCGTATCATGATTAGCGTAGATCACAGACCAAAGGATGGGGATCGTACAGTATCGAACTCTTCCCGGAAATCTGGGTTCTCCGTGGCTGGTAATGAGGCAACAAGGGCGGCAAGAGCCCGCAGGGTTGCTGGATCCTTCTTAGCCGTACCTATAGTAGTATTAGCGGACTTCCGTGGAACAGAAAGGGAAGCTTCGGTACACACCCGCGATAACGTCCGCCACATACTGAACGAGCAGCTCGATTCGGTCGTGCAGCATCTTAACTGCCGCTCGTTGCGTCTGCAGATGCGATTCCACTGCACATATGTTAGCCAAGCAGAGACTGTAGTGATTCACCCCCACGCACAGCTTGTTCCGCTTCCGCCACCGCGCGCCGTCCAGTCGACAGCGATGCGCTCGGCCTCGCCCGTCTCAACGTTGTACGGGACCTCGATGTACACCGCACGCGCCTTCCCTCCATGGAAGTCCATCGTCGGCTCGTACACCTTGATCGGTAGTGTCTGCGCGTTCACATCTGTGGACACGACTACGGTGCCTGCTGGCTGCAGGATGAGAAGTAGTGGCGTCGAGCAGTAGGCGGTGAACTGGAAGGATAGGCGTCAGCGGTGAGTCGGATGGGTTGTAGGATGCACGCGCACCTGCTCGTGCAGTGCGATGTGCCGTGCGGTGGGTGTGGCGGCGACGGTGTACCAGCCGATGAACTCGAGGGAGGGGAAGACCTGCTTGTCTGCGCGTGTACCGTCAGCATGATGTGCACAAGATGTTGGCAGAGCACGCACACTGCTCTCGTCTGGATACAAGGAAGCCGTGATCGACGCCATCGCCCTCGAGTGCTAGCTCGAACGTGTTCACGATCTCCACTTCGCGGCCGTTCTGGGTGCCCAGCAGCGCGCCCAGAACTAGATGGGCATTAGCGTACATCTCAGTCGATGTACTAGAATACAGACCGAAGGGATTGTTGGTCATCGTCTGTAGTTTGAGGCGCGTAAGATGCTCGGAGACATTGAGGATGGGGAGTGGATGCCTGCGCGATCAGCTACTTGCTCGTCGAGACCTGGCGCGGCGCTTACAGAGATAGCGTCAAGCCAGAGACAGTCGACGAGGGGAGCACGACGGACTGCTCATCGGTGTCCATGGCGTTCATTGTTCTTCGTGACGCGCGGCGTCAATGAGTGTGGCAAGAGGCGCTCGGTCACGTGGTGATGCTTAGGCGCCCGACATCCCATTGTTCTCCTCGGGGGATATATTCGCGCAAGTCGCAAATCACCCATCCTGCGAATGGAGAGGCGCAGCCAGAGATGTCATTGTGCAATATATATAGGTCGAACAGTCCATGTACAACTAGTGGTGCAATAATAAAGAGTGACAAGAACGAGACAGACTCCGTGCAACAGTAGCGATACAAAGACATGAGCGAGATAGATCATCAGAGGTAGTAGTAGTGGCGACGGTGATTAGGTATCAAGATGTCAATGCATGCATTAGGCTGGAGAGTCTTCATCCTGAAGCGAGTCCGTCGTACTGAGGCTAGGAACACTAAAGAGGAGGTACATCTAGGAGTTCGTAGGCTGCGGCAAAGTAGTTATGCGTCGGTTTACAAGCCGAGCATGGAGAGGCCGGTGAGGAAGCATCCGGCACCAGCGAAGAGTGCCGTCAACGTCGCGCCCGTGCGCAGCGCGGCAGCGCCGTTGTTGTCGTCTTCGCCCTTGGAGCCGCCCGTAGCTTGGGCGGACCCAGGTGCGCCGGACGAAAGCGCGGTGGCAGCCGAGCCTGTAAGCGATATCAGTATTCATCCTGTCAGATTCGACATCGCTACGTACCGGAAACAACAGGCGGGTTAGTGTCGTTGTCGTTGGTCTCGACGTAAGCGTCTGCCAAAGGCTTGTTCAAGCACGTAATGACGGGCTCAATCGTGAAGCTGGGATCCTTGTGCGCAAGCGCATCGGGCAGGATGTAGCCCGTGGCAATGTCGACAGTCTGCTGGAAAAGGTCGTGCTCCAACACGATGAAGCCGGTGTCGATTTCGGACGCGTTGCCAAGGATGTTCTGCCAGTTCTGAAGCGAGTCCTGAACGGTGTTGATGCCAGCATGCACGTCGAAGTCTGCGTGGAAAGGATCAGTGACACTGCTCGCTAAACTGTGACAAGCTGACGCACCGCCCGTATCGAAGGTCGCGGTCTGGCTGATGCGGGTCCACATAACGGGCGTCATGCCCAAAGCCAGCGAGATCTTGCGAACACGGTCGCTGGGACGAAACCATGAGACAGTGATCACAAGAGCGCGTATGCCTGACACTTACTCAATGTCACCGTACGGCGGGCGCATCATACTGGGCGAGACACCAATGACATCCCTGATAGCCTGACGAGTCCAGCCGAGCTCCGCGATGATTTGTTCGTTCGTGAGCGTCGTGAGGTACGGGTGACTCCAGGTGTGCACCGCGACCTGGTGGCCAGACATGAACTCCTCCTGCAGAGTCTGCGGGAAGGAGATGACACGCGAGCCAACGACGAAGAAAGTAGACTTGATCTGCTGCTCGTCGAGATACTTGAGCAGATTGGGGGTGTAGTATGATGGGCCATCGTCGTAGGTCAATCCCCAAGTATACTTATCGGGGCACGCGACGATATCGGTCTGCGACGAGTGTTAAAAACAGCTGCATGGGAAGAAATGTGGTACGCACGTCACGCGTGCAGCCACTGCACGTCCACCAGCAGTTGGACTCATTCTTGGCCGCTTCAACGTTCGAAGGGCATCCACCCTCGACGGTCTGGGAGATATCGGGGATGTCGATACCAGTATCCTTCACTTCCTGGATCCACTGCTTGACCTGGTCGGAGTCCGTAGGAGGGACCTTGTCCATGGTCGGATAGTTGCTAGGCACGATCGAGGCCTGAGGCAAAGCCGGCCCATTGCTCAAGTACGACGCAGTCGCGCCAGGGCTGGCAGTCGATGGGAGGGGGATCGTAGACTCGGTCGCGGCGGCAGCATTGATCGACGACAAGGGGACAGCAGTCGGGTTAGAGGAAAGCAACGAGAATGTGTAGGTCGTCGCAAGTGTGGCAGCGCCGGATGTGACGCCAGAGCCAGCAGCAGAGCCAGCAGCGGAGGAAGCCCCGCTGGCAGCACCTGCCGCGGCGCTGCTGGTACCGGCAGGCGCAGACGCGCTGGCAGCAGCTGAGGCCGACGATGTTTCCTGGCGGGCATCATGAGCCGCCGCCGCGAGGGCGGGGGC
>JAMQCK010001058.1:0-12533 GCA_024196135.1 Pleurotus ostreatus/Saccharomyces cerevisiae fusant | reverse complement strand
ATGTTACCTTTGCAGAGCTACGATCTGGAGACGCCTCCGCGCCTTCGCGCCGCCTTCAGCAGGAGCAAGTCTTCTAGCGGCAGCCCAGCGAAGACGTTACGGTGAAGCAATACCTCTGATTATCGAGCTTGAGCAGTGGCACGTACACAGATTAGCGATGTCGACCTCTTTACGGTACAATACTTCATTGTAATCCTCGCACTCGTATCTTGGTTGTATTCAGTCTCTTTCTTGCTGATCTAAACCTCTTGTCGGTCGTGAGGTAGATCTTCAGCCTCAAGGTCAGCTACAGCGTTCGCGAAGGCTCTCTGAAGTAGCGGACAACGATGGTTGATTGACTAGGAAGCTACGCGACGACGGATAGCTAGGTGTAGACGATGGACTAGGTCGATCAAGAATTACGAGCAGGACAAGACGTATAGACAGCAAGATATAGTACAGCGTGAGATACGATGGGCCAAGAAGATATACGGCAAGAGCGGTGGGGACCGTAGAAAGACACCAAGATATGGTAAAGAAGCCAAAAAATGATAGAAATACACATGTACACGACATATAGTCAGAGCAAGAACACCAAGAAGATCGTCCGTTGAGCGGGCAGTAGGTGACAGATAATGTAAGCACGAGACAATGCGACGGGATAAGACCAAGAAAGCGAGGCGGACGAGCAAGATACAGCAGATAAATAGCCAAGAAGATGATACGAGCGGCGGACAAGTGCACACAACAGGACGAGGATCAGGTGCACAACAAGAAGAGGAGAACAAGCGCGCAGCAAGAGGAAGAACGAGAACAATAAGATTGGTACGCGTCCGAGAGAAGAGAATGTGTTGAGACGCGTCGGCGCGTCGAGGGTCTACTTGAAGACGACCTTCATGAGGTCCGCCCCAAGGTAGGCGGCGCCGGGGCTCGACGACTTGCCGACGAGCATATTAGGGGCGCAAACCATGGCTTCCTTCGTCTACTCTGCGTCAATAAGCCGCAGAAACAGAAGAATAGAGTGCTCACCGTCAGCCTGGCGAAGCGATGTTCAAAGAGCGGCATGTCGATTGGTCCGAGGATGGGTAGGAGAACGTGAGTAGGCCACAAGATCGCGGACTGGCGATGGAAGATGGACATGTCGGCGGTCGTGCACAAGGGGCGGGTGAGCATCGTGGGGTCTGAGCTCTAGTCAGCGAGCTTGTCGAACCTCTAGTGGAAGGAAGACCCACCCGACATATCCAGAAGTACAGTCGTCCGGTTCAGCTCCTTCTCGCGCATGACACGGACCAACGTATCGCGCAGCACAGCGGTCTTCCCCGAGATCTACAGCCTCAATCAGCACCCGAGCCCACCCATCGCCCTCCCGACCCCACTCACCCTATCATACTCCTCCACCACCAGCACCTTGTCCTCAAACAACGGCACGCCCGCCCTCTCCGGCTGCGCGCTCACGAACTTCCGCACGATCAAATCCGCCATCGCGAGCCGCACCTCCTCGCACAGCCCCGCGTCCCACAAATCGACGACGGTTAACTCGCGCGCGAACATCGACGCGACGTCCGGCGTCTGCCCGGGGCGCGCGACAAAGGACTCAATGACGCGGATGCGCTCGTGGAGCTCGGCGGTCTCGTCGAGGGCGACGTCCTTCGTGAGGCGCGCGATCTCGCGCTTGAAGGTCGCGAACTCGAACGCGCGGCCGCCGGCGACAACGGCGTTGATTGCAGCCTGAGTATCCTCGTAAGTAAGCTCATGAGAAAGCGCCTCAATAACCGCTCACTCACCCTCGCCAACGACCGCGCCTTCACCCCCAACCGCCCGCCCGACGCGGTAAACGCCCCACGCACAAACGCCACATCGTCAAAATAGCTCGCCGGCACACTCAGCCCCCGCACCATCACCATATACTGCAAGTCCTCCACCTCGTATTTATCCCGCACCTCGTCCACGAACCGCGGCTCGACGAACACGTCCACCGTCGGCGGGTGCACGAAGCCCTCGCCCGCGTTCGATAGCGCGGAGATGCGGCGCGGAAGGGGGTCGTCGGGGGCGAGGCGGAGGACGAGGCCGAGGCGGGATTTCTCGCAGCGCTGCCCGTGACGGGTGAGGAGGTGCTCGAGGAGAGTGCGCGTGATGCGGGAGGTGGGGGCGTCTGGGGGAGGGATTATCCAGTTGGAGGAGGGGACGAGAAGAGAGGGAAACGTACCGCGCGCGCCGCAGATGATCGCCGAGAAGGGGTTGTTCTGGATTCATGGTGAGACGAGGAAGACCGAGAGGGACGATGGACGTACGAGGTTGAGGATGAGATGCGAGTCCTGCCCGTACGGATCCTCTCCGGACGCTGCCCTACAATGCATTCAGTGAGAAGGTACATAGAAAGGAAAAAAGAGATACGAACAAGAACTCCTTGATCATTCCGAGCCTCACATATCGGATGGCACCCTGCTTGTCGATTCCGGCTTTCTGGAGTACGGAATACGTCCACAAGGGTGCCGTCCGCCAATCGGGGGCCTTCTCAGGATCGTAGGGAAACTGCGAAATCGTAAGGAAGGCAGCAGATGTACCGCGGGGAGGAGATACGTACATATACTGGGAGCTGCCGCTCGACCGCGACCTGCTGACTGACCTGCGTCGTGGCGGGCGTCGTCGAGGTGTCGTTTGAAGTGCCGACAGATGTTTGGCTCGAAGGGCTAACGGCTGTATCGCTGCTGGCAGATCCGCCAGTGTTGCTCGAGTCCGACGAGTGTGGACCTGTCAAGGCGGAAGGAGCGGTCGCCGGTAGTGGCGAAGGCGTCGATGGAGGGGAAGCCGGAGGCGACGACTGGATAGCCTTGGATTGGCTTGAGGGAACAGCAGATGCGAACTTGTTGGAGCTTTCCGCAACGCCGACTTCAGCTTTTCCCTGCAGGCATGAGGGTCAGAGAAGGAGGAGGAGGAGGAGGAGGATGATAGGATGCTCACGAAGACTTCCGGACGCTGAGCCTTCAGCCACATAGGAATAAGTCCGAGATTTGTGACCTTGTAGCGCGTCAATATATTGAGAAGTACAGCGAGAGTCAGCGCGCACCTCTTTCCCCGACTTCTCAGCCATCGATGCCGACGTATCGACCTTCGACTTCTTCGCAGGAGTGAGAGGATCGGCGGTGGGCGCATCGCCGGCGCGCGTACGCTTTGCAGAGGGTGCGGGAGTTGCGAGTCCAGTTGCCGTAAGCGCTGACGCGTCCCCACCGTCGCGTTCAGACGCGCAGATCGAGACCCTAGGTGAGAAATCAGTACATCGTCGACCTCGAGAGATGATTTACGCACCTCTGGCTGACTTCCTTGACCTCACGCGCCTTCAACTTGCTCGGCGCTTGTTTGGCCAACTTGCGCGCAAGCGCCTCCCTCGCAGCGGCCTTTCCGTATTTCTTCAGCGGCTTGCGCTCCACCGAGTCGCCTGTAGGAGATCGACGCGACATGAGGGCGCTAGATGTGGGGAAGAGCGCGGAGGCAGAGAAGATGTGATGGACGGGAGCAAAGAAGCGCCGGAGCAGATGAACATTCCCAAATGGGAATGCCGGGTGATCGGCCCGAACATACTTCCCCTTTTGTGATGATCGTCATCCGTCGCTTGCGTCTCACCATCATCTCATCTTGCTGCCATGTGCGAGTCCCTCGCGAATATACATGACACAACGCCACTAGAGACCCCCAATAAGCGATGTGAAATCCCTAAACCAGCTGAGTGCAAGCGCTCAAGCTCTACTCCGTCTGCAACCGGAAGAGATCGTGCAAGTTCAGCAGCCAGGATAGCGGCAGAAAGACTGAGTCGTGATACCATTCGGTGCGCTCTCTGTTTTTCTTTATCTATATTGGCTATAATTATCTAACAGAGGACATTACCTTCTCGAAGCTGGAGAAGTTTCGCAGTACTTCTCGCCCAATTTGAAGTCCATGCCCATCATCACGCAACGATCGCCCTCGGCATCATCCTCTGCGCCCCATCCCCCCTTGACCCCTCGGAAGTCTCCGTCGAGCTCCTCCCCGAGCAGACGAAAACGCTTCCTGAGTCCCTCTCCCTGCGATCAGCCAAAGAGGCGCCAAGTCGACAAAGATGTCACACCTCAAGCCGAAGCCTGCCCGTCAGCGCTAGCCGGTTTCGGCTCTTCTCTCACTACTCCCGCACCTTCTACCCCTCGACGACGTGCCAAGCGACCCACCGTGTCACCCTCTCCTTCCAAGAAGTCGCGCGTGCGACATAAGCCACCTTCCCCCTTCGACGCGCTCGAATCGAAGTACTTTGCCAAGAACTACGCGTCGGACCCGCTCATGGACATGGCAGAGCACGAGAGGGACGATCTGATGGAGCGCTTGCGAGCCGCGAAGCCTGATATGATTCAAGGTGCGCTTCCCTTTCTTTTCGATCGCTCGTTGTCCTTTCTCAACCGCATCTCGAACGTTTCCGATTGCTTCTCGTGCTTTATTCGTCGCTTTTTGAACGGCTATCCAGCTTCTCAACCTCCCTGGTTACTCCTCGTATCTCTTCTGTCGTTCTCCTTATTGACCCATAACTCAGAAACCTTCGCCGCCGACCCTTGGAAAGTGCTCATCGCGACCATCTTCCTCAACGTCACGCACGGGACGCAGTCCATCCCCATCATCCATGCCCTGCTCGAGATCTGGGATACGCCGGAGAAGATGGTGGAAGGTGCGTTACGGGTACTCGTTGACCTTCTTCCTTCGCTTGTCGCTGTCCTGTGTCTCCGTACCGGTTGCGCCCTTCCTCTGCACCTCTTCGTCCCCTCAGCCCCATTTCCCTCGCCCATTTTATCTTCGCTTTCTCCGCAACTACCGTATCCACATCCCTGACACGCTATCGCAGCCTCCCCCGACGAGATTTACCCATGCATCCGGCACCTCGGCCTTGGTCACTCGCGGTCGAAGCGCATCGTCGACCTCTCCCGCGCCTGGATTGCCCGTCCACCGAACCTCGATGATGAGGTCGACCTCTTTAACTCATCGGCGCGCGCGCCCCTCCCTACGCAGTCGACTGATCTAAAGCCTCAAAAGTCCAACGACCTAAAGACCTACTCGCCCACTGATGTATCCCATCTCCCCGGCGTCGGCCGCTACGCACTTGACTCCTTCCGGATATTCTGTACAACCTCGGACGAGTGGAAGAGTGTGCGTCCGACGGATAAGGAGCTGGTCAGATATTTAGTGAGTCAAATATCGCTCGCGATGTGCATGTCTTCGTTCCAAGCTTCGTTCTTTCCTTCGCTTTTCGTGCTCGGCGTGAATACTAAGTTTGACCTGACATTCACTGTCCTTCCTTTCGCGCACCGCTCCTCATCTCCCTACTTCAGCTAACTCACCTTCAGGCATGGAAATGGGCGTATCACGAGCACCGTCGATGGCATCCAGAGCGCGGCCCGATGGGCTATGTCGACGCCGCGTACATCGAACGCCTTATCATGAATTTAGCCTTGACGACGCCCGGGGGATCCAAGTCATCACAGTGATCTCTGCGTGTCGTATCACTGCATTTTGACGGTTCACTGTATGCTCAAGGACTCATATTGCATCTGCCGCTGGTCGTTCTTACTCTTGACTTTCAAATCAGGAGGTAGACTTAGACCTTATAGTGCACTCGGTATTGGATCCGTTGTAAGTCAATCGCCCCTCTACCTTCCTGTCTTGCCACGCCTAATGCGTATTAGCTACCTGCGCTACCGTCCTTTCTATCGTTCCTTCCGACCCATTCATCCTTCATTGCCGTAGCTGCTTCATTGCGTACCGTACGCGCGGCCTTCTATTAGGCCCTGTTGACTTGACAGCCCAAACGGTTGAAATGACTGACTCTTTTTTTCCCTCGTGTAGACCCTATAAAACTCTATGGCCACAATGAATAGCGGAACCGTCAATATCGCTTCAGTCGGTCCGAACGCCCCATAAACTTCCCCGACGCCTTCTCGCGTCGAATGTTTCAAGGAGTCGGCGTAACGTATGTGCTATTCCCTCCCTGACAACACTTCGTAGCTTACGTTGAGTAGGGTATAGACTACGACGGATTTTTGCGTTGACGGTTGCCATTGCGCTTCTTTTCGCTTCAAGGAATGGGCACGCAAAAGTACCTTTGAGGACCTCAAGCAGTCTACTTATGTGACAAACACCCGACTAGTTCACGATGGGATCGGCTCAAAAGCAAGCGCGGGAGTGCGTGCGCAACGGGCGGCGAATATATACTCGGAAGTCGGGCCTTCGAGACGTCTAGAAGCAAGGGACGAGGAAAGTCTAATTCGCGGTCAATGATCGTTCAATGAAAAGCTGACCTCACTTGCTCCAATAGGCGTCTCCGTCTACCCCGCCGACCAGTCGGTAAGCTCACCGGTCCGCGATCGTCGCTGCGCGGCGTCCCCTCCTATTTTTCCCGCTCATTATAAGCTGGGCCTTGGTCGATGATCGCCATGTCCCGGTTCCTTCCCTCCTTCACCTGCGACACCTACCGTTCACTCCTTTTTCGCTTCGCATCCAGCGGGCGACTTCCCTTCCTTCTCCTCGTCCTCTATATCTCCTTCGTCTACTACGCGTACACGTTCTACACCCGCCGCTCTCGTGTCGACATGGCGAAGATTCCCACCCAAAAGCACGGTCACCATCACCACCACAAGCCTCAAGCCCACGGTCCTCCCAAGCCGTACAGGCGCGGCCTCAGCGTCGCGGATAGGTCCATCGTCCTCGGGTACGTCTTCTACTTATGTTCCACCGAGCCTTTTCGACGTGCTGACGACCTTTCAGCGCCGCCAGCGCCTCGCCCCGTACCCGAAAACTCACCCGCGTCGAGCAAGCGCGCATCCGCTTCGCCCACAGCCGTGGTCTGAGCAAGACCTACCTCGCTCAGCGCCTCGCCACCACGAACGAGGTGGTTCTCCGCATTCTTGAGCGCAAGTACGATCGTCACTCGTCGACGGCGCTCCGCGGCAAGAAGCTAGATGCCGAGGATCGCCAGCTCTGCGGCGAGGACTTCGTCGCTGAAGTCGAAAAGGAGCGCAAGGTGTGTCCTTCTTTTCCTTTCATGCTTGAACGGCGCTGACGGACCGTAGCTCCAAAAACTGCAACGCGAAGGGAGGGTGCCGCTGGTGAGTGTGTCATGCTCGAGCATATCTTCGATGCTGATGTTCGACTCGCTTCGCAGACTCGCAACATCGTCGGTGACTGGAGGATCTCAACCTCGGCACCAAGCACCCCCTCTTCGAGCCAGCAGCAGGCCTCTAATGCGTCTCAGCGCGCAGGCCCGGGTACCACTCAACGTGCCGCTGCTCCCAAGCCCTCTCGGTACGCGACGCCTGAGATCGAGTCTTCCTCAGAGGAGGAAAATGAGGGCTCCGCGTACGAGCCGAGCGAGACGGAGGAGACCGCGGCGACGACGCCCGATTTCGAGATGGCGTCTGTCGATGAGGACTCCAAGGAGGATGTGCGACAGGTTGACGAGGTACGCTTCAGTGCTCATCTTGCCTCCCTATCATCGTCTGTCTCCTCTGTTCTTCATCTCTCTGACAATTCATCAGGTCCTCGCCAACACGCAAGCGCACCCCACCATCACCACCGCCTGGCTCCTCGAGCGCGCCGGCCTCTCCGACCGTCGGGACATCACCGCGCAGATGGCGTACATGGGCTTCACCGACAAGCACGCCGTCCTGCTCGCGCAGCAGGCCGAGGAGCAGCGCAAGTTCGCCATCGCCTCTATCTTTCCCCCGGAGCGCTTTGGCGAGCAGTACACGTTCGCTATGGCGATGTTCGATCAGGCATTGGTCGCGGCGCGCGATGAGCTTCGGCGCGGGACTTGACGAGCAGTTCTTGCTCCTTCAGCTCTGTGTTGTACATGTGTGTATCTTTTGAGTATCTCTTGGGCTTGTATCCGTAGACTGTCTTTCTTGTTGTTGACGCGTCGCTCGGACTTCTTCCTTTTCCACCTATGATGCCTACTACCTTACCGCTCGATCTAGTTTGGCCCCTTATGATTTGTCACTGCTGTCTCTACTGAGCCCGTCACCTGCGTTATAGAATGACCATTGTTGCTCTGCTCTCGTTCGCACTCCATGTTCGAGCAGGGAAAGTTCAACATGCCTATCCCGCGATCACGTTACCTCCCTCGGCTATCTCCGTTTCTGATTGACCCCGAGTCGGCCACGCCGCACCGCAGCACACTCCTTTCTTCCTTCCACCATCCCCATCGATGGCGTTCAGTGCTCCTCGCTCGTGTCACCTTTCCTTCTGCTCTGCGCCCCTCTGCTTCACAAATATCCTCTAGCTTCGTACTCAGGCGACAGCGAAGGCTGGAGAGAACTGCGTCCTGACCTTCTTCAACGTTGGGATGCTCCGTCATCGTCGATCGATCCGTCAAGGACATGCAGAACGCGTCGCTAATGCGGTGACCGCTCCTCCTCCTCTCTCCTCCATCTGCATATCTCGACGCGTATCGTGCCTGCGAGAGAGCCCTCTGACTTGGTTCTCGCTGTCGATCCTGGAGACCGAAGCTGCGCATCTTACCCGGTACGTACTAGCGCGATCTCTCACCTTACCTTGGCCTATACCTTCCCAAGCACATGATGCGAAACATCAGCTTCTATAAGATGATCCCTCCACGGACGTGATCTCAAAACGATTCCCCTACTGATATTGCTTTCCCGTGCTCCTCTCCGTCGAGTAGTTGCGCTCGTGTCACTGACTCATACTCTCAGGGTCAAGCTCGTAGCTGGCAATCGCCGGAGAGCTACATGTCGGGACACCTTGTGTACTTCTTGACTTTCGGCGACCTCTATCCCGGTGCGGTCCTGCCCTCTTGTTGTCACATATGTTTCTCCCGTCTTCTACATGGTTGTGATCTCGATGCATGGTCAAATGATCACACCCTTTCACGCTTCCTGCCGTGTTATAGGTCTTCAAACAATACCCATTATCAAGTCGTCGCCTCCCTGGATCGTAAAGAGAACGCGGCGAGGGGCGTGAGGGTTTTCAATGCTCGCCCCACTCGATTCTGTTCACAAATTTAGTTGTTCACCAAGACGCCGTTCACCGTCGACGCGCCGCGTGAGGATGTCAGCGGCGTTGAGAGAGACGAAGCTACTGAATATGAGACAGCGAGTTTGCGCTGAGAAATCCTCTTGCGAGACGGCAAAGAGCGAGGTATACGATAGCCGTATGCGCCACGCGTACGGAAGCCCGGTCCTATGAGCCCCGAGTCAGGAGCTGTATGGCCACCTTCGAGAATGGGCGGCGTCCCTGGACCTCAGTGACCCTTTCAGGCTCTGCTGAGCGGCGGGCACGCGAACTCATTCATGCGGCCGCGCTGCCAGCCTCGACATCTGTTCGACATCCTAATGCCAATCAGTTCCCAGCAAGCCTCGGGAAACATCCGTCGACGACCTCTTCGACGATATATAATCCCAACGCGCGGGAGATGCCTTCTGAGCCCAGACGTCGTTCAACTTCCTCTTCTCACGAATCATGAAGCTCACCTCGCTCTCCGCTGTCATCCTCTCCTGCATCATCGGCGTCAGCGCCGCGCCCGCTGCCGACGACGCGCAGTACTACACCTTTACCACCGAAACCGACTACGGCTGCGTCCAGTACACCTCCGGCACTAACACGCACACCGCGACTGCAGCGGGCGTGACGTCGACCATCCACGACGACGGCACGAAGACTGTCCAAGTCACCGACTACATCTATCCGCCTGCGAAGGTCAGATCGTACCCTTAACCCCGCGCCATCGTGATACTGACCTTTCCGTAGCGCTATGACCCTACCGATATCACGATCGGCGTCACCGTCGTCTGCGCGTCGACGTACACTGTCGACCCCACGATCACGACCCCGGACCCCGCCATCACGGCTACCACGACTGCTTGGGCGGCCACGACGACAGAGGTCGTAGCGACGTACACTTACTGCGTGAACGGGAACTTCTGCCCGTGAGGGGATTAGGTGCTGGGTGAGGGCGGCGCACTAGGAAGGACGAGGGTGTATATTATGAGGCCTCTGCAAATCCGATATCTGAGTCTTGTATCTGTAAAGCGTCCGAGCCGTAGCAGTGGAGACTAAGGGGAAGGTGCCGAGAACAATGGGCGAATGCCATTGAGACTCCAGACGAGGAGGAAGCCTGAGAGCAGCGAAAGACGAGCCATATGTTTGTCTCATCCCCTTGTTCCGGGAATTCAGTTGACGATTATTGCTTGTGCGATCTGTGTGGCGACAATGAGCAGTTCTTTGGCATATACAGAAGCGCTGAAGGAGTCGAAGAAGTGCGCATGGCGGCCATCATTTGGGGCGCAGCGAGATTGATCGGTGCGCGCGACTCTCATCACACTTGAGAGAGATCGTCCAAAGTCATGAATTCGAGCAGAAAGGATGAGAAGATTCCCGGCGAGCATCCGAGACGCCGAACGGGAGTAACAAGTTTTGGAGGGAATATGGCGTTTAGCCAGCGGCACGGAGAAGGAGATGATTGGCCTCCGAAGAAAGCATACTGCAAAAAGAATGACGAAGGTATCCTGGAGTAAGGAGCGTGTTAGAGAGCGCGGCGCGTTGACAACCGAGAGTTTCTGAGGATGTGAAAAGCACTCTTGAGGTCGGATAGCGCCGGGCCTTCGGAGCCGCTGACTTGAAGATCCTTGAGCGTTCCGATTATAAGCTATAAGAGGACGCGCGGCTCTCGTCAAGCTGCGACTCGGGAGTGAATGAGATGCTTGACTCACATAGATTGATGAGTAAATCATGACACGACGAGATGAAGGAGAAGGCGTCCATCGAGATCGAGGAAGTAGAGCTGCTCACGTCGTTGGTGAGGCGTCGGCTGCGCGGCAATGTCCTTTAAATGCTTTCAGTAGATGAAACTCATAGCGCCGACAGATACATTGATAGGATAGACGAGCGCTGTGCTTGCACGAATCCGTCTCCTAGTCAGGAGAAGTCAAAAAAGGTGTCGCCTCGGCTTGTAGCGTCAACATGGCATTGTCGGACCTGCGCCGACTCGCATCGTCAGCAATGGCGATATTCGAGTACACGCGTGGGTCGTAGCGTTCTCCGAAACGGACGGCCAAGAGAGAGCGAGGACACCGAGGACACCATGGGCTCAAACGTAGAGGGGAGACCGCTCGCTTTGAGTCAGGTATTGAGTCGGCGCGAGTCGGCGGGATGTTGGTGGATAGTGTTGTTCAGCATTATTCAGCGCGCGCGGGACGAGCCGACGCTCTGCACAAGTGAGAGTCAGAAACCTAACGGGGCTGAAGAAGAATGATAGCCTGAGTGTAATATTCAGTTCAATAGAAGGATCCCAGATGTAGCCACTCACAATGCGAGCAGTGATCGAGGCGGCAGACGCTCCGTTAGGCTGATCTCGCGAGATTTGAGTTGGGAGAGGCATTCGGTGGATCGAGGATATATCGTAGATCTTCAGCGTGCCAGTGCCAACGAAGAACTTCTCCAATGGCGATTTTCCAGGGTTCCCCGCGGACTGAAAGAGCGAGAACAAAGGGATTGATAATTATGGCGCGCCACGCGAGAGGTCTGGAACATCCGGCCTGAAGTAGCCGGTTGATGTTTCTCCGCGCCCCTTGCCGCGCCCGGAACCAACTGGCTCGCATGCTTCCTCATCTTTCGACATCCATGATGATAAATCCCGCTCGGAAACATCGCGATCGCTCTGGATAAAAGGCGAGGCGATGGGTGGAGACTCACAATAGCAATTCTCCCCCATCATGTCCTCCTCCGCAATCCCCAAACTCTTCCAGCCAATCAAGGTCGGCGATCTGACGCTTGCCCACCGC
Source organism: Pleurotus ostreatus/Saccharomyces cerevisiae fusant (assembly GCA_024196135.1). Taxonomy (NCBI): domain Eukaryota; kingdom Fungi; species Pleurotus ostreatus/Saccharomyces cerevisiae fusant. The sequence goes on along the minus strand of JAMQCK010001058.1, from coordinate 747 downwards.
GTCGTCCTTGCGCCCCTCACCCGCTTCCGAGGCACCAAGTTTGAGCACGTCCCTCTCCCGAATGTGAAGGAGTACTACAAGCAGCGCGGGAGCACGCCCGGGACGCTCCTCATCACCGAGGCGACCTTCATCTCCCCGCAGGCCGGCGGCTACACGAATGTCCCCGGCATCTGGAGCGACGAGCAGATCAGCAAGTGGAAGGAGGTGCGTGTCAAGACATATCTTACCAGGCGATCGCACTCACCGAGCGCCAGGTCACTGACACCGTTCACGCCGAGGGCTCCTTCATCTTCCTCCAACTCTGGGCCCTCGGACGCGCGGCTGTTGCGGCTGAGCTGAAGGCGGAAGACCCCTCCTTCGACTACGTCGCCCCCTCCGCGATCAAGCTCACCGGCCACGACGAGACACCGCGCGAGCTCACCATCCCCGAGATCAAGCAGTACGTGCAGTGGTACGCGACTGCTGCCGAGAACGCGGTCGAGCGCGCCGGCTTTGACGGTGTCGAGATCCACGGCGCGAATGGCTACCTCATTGATCAGTTCTTGGTGCGTGCCGCGAGTTAGGAGAAGCGACGAGAGACTGACCTCCGCACAGCAAGACGTATCTAATCACCGGACGGACGAGTACGGCGGGTCGATCGAGAACCGCTCGCGCTTCGGCCTCGAGGTCGTCGACGCCATCGTCAAGGCCATTGGCGCGACAAAGACAGGCATTCGCCTCAGCCCGTGGGGCAAGTTCCAGGGTGCG
>JAMQCK010001057.1:0-12537 GCA_024196135.1 Pleurotus ostreatus/Saccharomyces cerevisiae fusant | reverse complement strand
CTGCTACCCTACTGTACTGTATACATACGCTGAGCTATCGTATATCCTGTGCCGAGCCTGAAATTGGACTTTGTTTATTGACACGAACACGGACGTTTCGGCGATAGTGCCCAATCCGGCAGCGGACGCGCGCCTCCGCGGGACGTTTTGAGACTTGCACGCCCCCGCCATCATCACACCATGTACGCGCGCTGTAGAACGACACGCAATCTATCGCGCCTGCTTGCTCTTGCCTCTGTCCTGCTCCTGGCGCCATGTGTAGCGGCGGACGACAATGCGTTTGACTGCAAGATTACTATAGGTATGATGGCTGCAGGTCGGCGGTGACTGGCTCTGACGCACTGGCGCGCAGAGGGCACGCAGTATGACCTTACGCCTCTGGGAGGCGAGAAGAGTATTGCGCGTACAAGAGAGTTGCCCCCGAGTACGATGGTGGACACGTTGAGGTTCGATATATGTGGAGAGCTGCCGAAGCAGGAGGGGGTGGACGAGCGGGATCAGGTGCGCCACCCCATAATCCTCTTCACATGCAGACTTTGCTGACGACTAAATATTCGCATAGTGCCCAGAAGGAACTCGGGCATGCCTGACCACAATCAACAAGAAGCCCGACCATGAAGATCGTGTCGTGTCGGTCGTGCCAGTAGCTCAAAGCTCCTCCCTAGAGCCGTCATACTCCTTATTATCATGTACGTCGCCCGCAGGCTGTATCTCGACCTTGAATTCACGTTGTACGCAGCACCAGAGGGCATATCCCTGACGCTGCACGGCGCCTCGTACCCACATCCCACAAACTCGACCCCGACGCCTCAAGCACTGGTGATGACGTTGCTCTGCGCTTCAGAAGCCTCAGACCCATCATTCACCTCATACGACGGCGAAGAGCTGCGTGTTGAGTGGAAGCACACCGCAGCGTGTAAGGACGCTCCCCCGGACGGTGGCGAGAAGGACGGCGACAAGGGGGATGACAAGACCCCGACTGAAGGCGATGAACCCGTATCAGAGGGCATGGGCAGCGGGGTCGGATTCTTCTTCCTCATGCATGTCGTTTATACTACCCGAACGTTGCATCTCGCTAACCCCGGCTAGGTTGGGACTGGCTCTCGTCGCGTACTTCGGCTTGGGCGCATACTACAACTTCTCTACATACGGCGCGACTGGGATGGATCTCATACCGCATCGCGACTTCTGGAGGGAGGTGCCGAACATGTTCAGGGACGTCGTTGCGCATTTGTGCTCGAGCGTACGGCCACGGTACACCAATCGCGGAGGGTACATCGCGGTGTAGCGTGTGGTACGTCCTGATATACGAGGATACATCATAGAGGAAAATACTTACAATGTTATATAGCCGTAGACTTAGGACCCGAGAGCGCCTTTCGGCGCTACGTGCGGTCGTAACTTATCTAGCGCTCAATGCTCCAATGCTATCGAATATTGCACCTCGATGAATGCTCCAACGTTGAACGCGCATAGTGCTAGAGTATTGTGATGGCAAGGACTAGAAGGTGCGTCTCGAATTGTCCACTGAATTATGCGACAGGCCTTGCCACTTCAGAGACGGCAGCCGCCTCCTTCGCGACCCCCTCTAGCTCCATCTCTTGCCTCCAAGCTTGCTCGGTCACGACTTCCTCGTTCTGTTCATTCTCAGCTTCGTCTATCCCTGTGATCTCCCGGTCTATCGAGCGTTCGTCAGCCCAGTCCAGCGATACAACGACGCACTCACCTCGGGCAGCGTCTATGATGACCAACCAGAGCGTCTCGTCCGACTCCCACCTATCCTTCAGCTCCGCGTTCGCCACCCTCGTCTCCAGCGAGTATGGCTTCGGACCCAACACAGAAGGCCCCAACAGGGAACCAACGAGCAACGGATTCTGCTCCCTGCGCACCGACACCTGATGCGACACTCGATCGTAGATGGATGCTTCGCTGTAGTCCCCCGCGTCCATTGCGGCTTTCTTCGCCTGCTCCTTCGCCAGCTTCTGCACGCGCGCAACGCGGCGTCGCTCCCGGCGCTTCGCCTGGCCCTCGTCGAACTTGACGCCCCACGACTGCATCGTCTCCATCGCGCCCTTCGCCTTCGCAGGTGGCGGTACATCCATCGACACCGGCAGCACCGCATCGCCCAGCCCCTCCAGCCGCCGCTGCACCAAGACGTGCATCTCCCATCCCTTCGCATCCGCCGCCGCCAGGTTCAAGCTCTCCACACTAGCCCCCGGCGACCCCTTCCCACTCCCACTCCCCGCGACCCCATGTACGAGCCTCCCCGCCACCGGCAGCGGCACCTTCAGCAGCACCTTCCCCACGCCCCTGCCGAGCTTGTGCAGCGCGTTCTTCGGGCCGACGCCGTCCGGGTTGACGCCGATGAGCGTCATGGCGCCCGCGGTGGTGCAGATGCGCGCGGCGAGGCCGCGGGGGCGGAAGATGCGCAGGTTGGCGGCGCGCATGTAGCGGTCGGTGAGTGTCTTGGAGATGACTTTCATACCGACCTTGGCGCCGACTTGGAGGGCGATGCCGGCGATGATGAACCAGTGGTAGGGGCTGGAGGGTGAGTGGTGTAGCTCAGCTTGCTGCCAGCGCTTGCATAAGTGGGTTCTACTTACACATATGCGATAGCCTGACCGACCATATGCACTACCCTGGCATACGTTAGTAAACCATCCGCGATATCCTGGCCTTGTCTCACCTCAGCGGAGGACTCGCAGCAGTCGCGACATTCAACCCGTCCACGAAGGCAACAAATTCCTCCATGGACAGATTGACCGTCTCCCGCAGAACCTCACTATAACCACGCGCGAAGGGCGTGCCCTCCCCAGCCACAACTTGCGGCAAGCAGAACGGTAGCGGGAGCCCACTCTTGGGAGATGCAGCATCAGTGGCGGAGGGAAGGAAGTTGTCGATGAGAAACTGCGAGTCGCGCTCGACCTGGACGCCGTTCGCTGCCTCCTCTTCGCTCTGCGAGTATGCGGGTGCGTGGGTCTCGTGGGCCATGGGTAGGGGGAAGGAGTATTGTGGAATAGAGCGATGTCTCCTGTGCCAATAATACCACCCAGGTATATATGCCACCTCCCATAGGAACCTCGGCGCCTTCGCTGAGTCAGCGAGCTCCCCGACCTGTTGCACCGTTGCACTGCGTGCCAATCTGTGCACAGGCCGTATAGGTTCTTCACTCGCTGGCAGTGCAGCCGAGTTCCATCTTCCGACATCCTATTGGGCATGTGCGGACAGTTCGTCAGATAGGAAGGTGAGAAACGATTGTATATTTGACTGAGATCAGCGACACGAAGTTACAAGAATATCTAGACGTTGAAGTCAGATATACGGGTGTATACAGGTATCTACGCGCCACACCGTCCATCAAGGATAGGTAGGTGTTGGTAGATACTCTTCGAAGACGAAGCAAGATAAATAGCGGATTTTGAATCCGGAGCAAGTTCTGTTTTTCTTTACTTCTTATTCTCCCTGCACGGCCTGCAAGCGTCAGAGCTTTACTTCATTACTCTTGACCCGACATCTCCATACTCTGGTACGGGTGCAAGAGCATACTACTACCCATGCTGGGAGTAGGACGGACGAACGAGGGGGCACTGACCGAACGACATGAGCCTCCCTCCCAGCCGTACGAGCAGAGAGCCACCGCTCACCTCGCCGTATACGGAACCCGCTGGTTCCTCGAGACAGGCGACCTGGGGTCGCTGGGGATGTCGTATCCCGATGAGGGGACGTGCATCGGGGCCATGCCCGTAGACTGACGAGGGGAGTCCATGCCAGTAGACTGGCGAGGAGGGGTCATGTCAGCGGACTGGCGGGGAGAGGCCATGCCAGCGGACTGGCGGGGAGAGGCCATGCCAGCGGACTGGCGGGGAGAGGCCATGCCAGCGGACTGGCGGGGCGAGACGAGGCCGGACACGGATAACCCAAGTGAGCTGAGGGAGCTGTGGCTTGCGTCGGACGATCTTGGGGAGGCCATGTTGGAGCGTCTTGAGGGAATTGAGGCGGGCGCGTGGGGCGACCGCGGAGAGCCTGCATTCGAGGGCCTCGGGGAGCCTGCGTTGGAGACTCTGGGCGAGCCCGCATCTGAAGCTCTGGGAGAGCTCGGGAACGTCGAGCTTGTTCTTGGAGAAGCAGCCGGCTGGATGGTCATATCGCCCATCTGGCGCATCACATCGTGCATCGGACGTGACGCCTCGCTCATAGTCCGACTATGAGAGGCATGGACCCTTGGGCTTGAGCGGTGGCTTGAGCTGGAGGATCCGGAACCGCGGTGAGGCGACGCCACCAACTCTTCTGGGAGCACAGGACTTGCGGGAAGAGCCCTCGGCGTCAGCCTTGGAGTAGCCATGGACTCTGGCGAGGCAGGTCTGTACACCGGAGAAGGAGGCATGGACTCAGCGCCCCTATGCACAGGAGCGGGAACCACAGTAATCGGGCGGCTACTTGAGTGTCGTGAGGACGGGCTTCCTTGCGCACGGGAAGAGGCGCGGTCACGTGGAGACTGGGTGGGAGTGCCGTACTCCCTCACGCTGATAGTGCGCGAGACCTGCGGGCTACCAGACGAAGGGAGCGGCACGGAAGCGGACCATCCTTGGGACGGGTGGGACCAGTCATTCGCCCCCGTTAGGGACGAGGACGAGCTGCGATCGGGCGAGCGCTGCTCGGGAGTTGCCGAGCGATGGGAGTGCGCGACGGTAGCAGGCCCATCCGACCGCACGACGCCATCTCCGTGACATGTAGGACATACCGTCTCCAACCGGTCGATTTGCTCGAGGTGTTCTAGTAAGGCCCGCGCTATCTCAGCGGTGCGACGATCGCGGGCAGCGGATCGGGGGCTTCCAATGACGGGGGCGGACAGCGATGGTCCCAGTGCTCTCGTGCGCCTGGTGCTCGAGGGAGTGGAAGGATAGCTTGGCTGGGCAGCGGGAGGCGCAGAGACAGTCTCTTGCAGAGGCGGAGATTGGGCGGCATCATTCTCGGATCGCGTACGTCCCAGTCCGGTCGGTGGGCGCGTGCGGACTGGCTCCCTGCTGCCGTTCTCGTTGATGATGTAGACGTCGCCACGTTCCATTGCCTTGCGATACTCCTCGCGCGCCTCATACTCGGTCCCGAAGCTCTGGTGGATGGCGCCCGAGCAGTCGTTAATCAACGGCGCGACTTGCACCCTACGACGACGCGGTCATTAAGGCGCGCAACGGGCTATGTGCTCAAATACTCACCAGGTATCAAACACTCCGACCCCACGGCCGCGGACGACCACGTACCACTTCCTCTTCGCCATGTCCCGGAGGATGTAGGAGGAAGAGAAGGTGTATCCAGGTTGTACGTACGCGTCGGGACGGAGACGCGTGCCAAATATTAGTGTTTGGTCGAATTTGGTCCCGCGCCAAACGCGGTCCGCGATCACGACGCGACTTGGCATCGTCCGCACCTCTGTCTCCCCCTTCGGCATGGGCTCCCTCGACGACTCGCTCCTTGACATCCCTTCGGGGTCGAATCTCTTGTCAGAGTCGCCTTTGGGGCCTTCACATTCGCGCACCGGGCCCTACGGCGACGACTTGTCTTTGTCCGAGCTCGACCAGACTGTCACGTACGAAGGACCTCCGGGCGGCGACGCAGGACCATCGACACCAACGCGGCGGGTCGGTGATGATGATGATGTAGGGGACGATTCAGACGATCCCGAGGCCGCGGAGAAGCGACGTAGACTCGCGAGCAAACGACGCGAGGACAAGCTACAGAACGACCTCTTCATACTACGCAAATTGAATTCCACGTTTGCTGCGCTTAGTGAATCCCTTCAGGAGGCGCATGAAGCGAGAGAGGTACGATCCTTGAGAGTCGTCACTTGTTTGACTGGTCGTTGACCTGCTTGACAGCGTGTTGCCCTCCAACTGGAACAGACCGACGCGTTATTGAATCGATACACAAAGATCCTGTCTCTGTCCGAGGACTACTCGCGCCTCATACTTGATGAGGATTGGCAAGGAGGAGAACAGGTGCGTATCTTGCAGCGCGTTGAGGCCGTCGCTGATCAACGATCAGGACGAGGAAGAGTGGGAACGTGAACGCCGCGAAGAAGAGGCCAGAGCGCGCCGCGAAGCAGAAGCGCGCGCCGAGGCCGAACGCCGGGAGCGCGAAAAGCGCGAACGCGAAGAGGCGGAGCGGGCGAAGCAAGAGGAGCGCGAGCGCCTGATACGAGAGCGCAAGGAGCGGCAGGCCGCAAGGGGCACCGTCACCGGTGTCCGTGGGACACGCGCGTCCATGAGAGGTTACGCGCGCAGCGGAAGCGCGAGGGGCGCAGGTGCGTGTCGGTGCCGGGTGACTCAGGCGTTGTCGCTGATCGACGCGTGCTCACAGCCTCAAACGCGGGTGCGCGACCTGGAAGCGCGAGCGGTACCCATCGGGGGACCACTACTCGACGTGGATCGACATCGCGAGGCATACCTCGGCCTGCTTGAGTACGGGACCATGGGGAGAAGGGGAAGGTGCGAAGGCCATATACCATACGCATATCTATGCTCATGTACGTGTATACCAGATGTATTGTACTCTGTATTGGATGGATCTCGACGTTATTGGCATACCGCCATCGCGTAGGACAATGGGAAGACCTATCGTGGACAGGCGCCGCGGCGATCGTCGGCTGATCGGTCATCGAAGTCGACGATAACGCGCGCTGGGGAACTTGTCCTCGTCGCTCATCATGTCACTCAACTTCAGAGTCGGAAAGGGCATCCTGAGCACCCTCTCCCCTCCGTGAGTTATCACCTGTCACTCTCCAACCAAGTCCTACCTGATCCACTCGCCCTCGCAGCATACCCCAAGCGCACGCATGGGCAACCGCGTATAAGCCCACTCCCACACGCCCCCTCCTGAACATGTCGCAAGGCGTCCCCGGCATCCCTCCCCCACCTGAAGTGCAGAAAGCCCTCGCCGCAGCAGCAGCCAACCCCGAAAGCTTCGGCTACACTCTGCCTGAAGGCGATCCTCCTATGCGCGCCGCCCTCGCAGCGGAGATGAAGCATGTCTATGGTCCCAAGTGTGATGTGGCTGCGAACGACATTGCGCTCACTGCGGGGTGTAATCTGGCGTTTGTCGCGTCGATCATGGCGCTTACAGATGCGGGGGACGAAGTGATTCTGCCGGTACCATGGTCAGTGAAGCGCGATTGCGTTTGTTGATGACTGCTGACGGCCTTCTGCAGGTACTTTAACCATCAGTTGAGTCGCTTCTGTGCGCCGTAAGACCTTCGCTGACGGGGCATACAGAATGACGCTCAGCATGCTTGGCCTAGAGACAGTTTGCCTGAAGACGTACCCCGAGGACGGTTTCCAGCCTTCAGTCGAGCGCTGCGAGAAGCTCATAACACCAAAGACGAAGGCCATTGCTTTGGTCACTCCGAATAACCCAGTACGTTCGCTTCCTAACCCAGCCAACACCTCAGCTGACACAACTTAGACAGGCGCTGTCTACTCCCCTAGCCTCCTAGCCAAATTCGTTAAGTTAGCCTCCGAGAAGGGCGTCGCCCTCATCCTCGACGAGACCTACCGCGACTTCATAACATCAGGCGAACCTCCACATTCCCTCTTCGACTCTCCCGACTGGCGACGCACCGTCGTCCACTGCTACTCCTTCTCCAAGGCCTACTGCATCCCCGGACACCGCCTCGGCGCCATCGTCGCCTCCCCCGAGTTCCTCACGCATGTAACCACCGTCCTCGACACCGTGCAAATCTGCCCGCAACGCGTGGTCCAGCTCGCACTCGCACCCCTACTTCCTTCCCTGCGCGACTTCGTCGCCGACACCGCACGCGCGGTCGAGCACCGACACAAGCTCTTCCGCGACGCACTACCCCCCGCCTGGCGCCTAGGCGCGCAAGGCGGATACTACGCCTTCGTGCGACATCCGTTCAAGCACGTTGCGGCGTTCGACGTGTGCAAGCGGCTGGCGGTGGAACTGGGCGTGGTCACGCTGCCGTCGGCGTTCTTTTGCGAGGAGAAGGTGGATGGAGAGATCAAGGAGGTGACGGTGGAGGATGAGGATAAGTGGATACGGTTCTCGGTGGCGAACATTGCGGATGAGAAGGTGCAGAAGGTGTGCGAGAGGCTGAAGGAGAGCGAGACGGCGTTGGGTTGGGAGCTGGAGTAATCATATGCCGCGACATAGGACAGGTTCTCTTTTGCAAGCGCTCCGCAATCAATATGTTGCGATGCGCATACAAACAATGTGCAAGCCGTGTCACACTCTGTCACGGTTGAACATTGAACGGTCAGGTGATCTACTGGACGTTCTTCGCGCGCCGTGCATCTCGCGCTTTTCGCGCTCTCTGCGCGTCCCTCGCCTCCCTCACCCTGCTTCTCATTCGCCACAAACCTTCAGTCGCCGCATGAACCTTCCGAACTCCGCCACCATATATAAAGCTGCAACGCCCTCAACACGGCCTTTCCTCAACCGCATCGTTCCCCGAAAGGTGTCCGGTGGCCCGGCCAGCCACTAGGAGCGCGTCAGCGTCCTCTACTACGGACGCACCTCCTTGCGCCGACGTACCTTTCCCTAGGTCCTCATGTCGTTACTGAAGCGTGTCGGCATGGGTAGACTCGGGCATCGTAAGGAGGAACGGCATGCCCATAGTGGGCATCTTGGCTCTAGTCCAACCAAGTACGCGTCGGAACGCATGCATATGCGAGGACTGGCGTACAGTCGAATTTTTTCCGACCACTCGAGAATCGGGTTGGTCGCTATGTAGCGAATGTAGTACGGAAGGCTGCAGGAGGGCGAGATGGCGTTGAGTCTGGGACTACTCCTCATCGATGCTGAAATTGCCACATATCTTCAATCGCCGCCTCGACCAATGAACTCCGATCGCAGCTGATAGATAAGAATGGCTTGCGCCTTTGTGAGGCTTTCTTTAAACTGCATCGTTCCTCTCCTTCTGGGCCCCGCCCCGGAGGGTGTCCGGTGGTCCGGCCACCAGGAGCGCGTTGGCGCCCTTCCACGCGTGTGTGGGCGCACCTCCATCGCGTGTTGGCGCACCTCCTCACGCCCAGCTCGGCAATGTATAAACCCTATACAGTCCGGGTCGGTGGGTAAACGCAGCGGCAACGGGGAGATTCGACTGGCTGAGGAGGGAACAGCGTACCCTGTACTGGGTATCTTGGCCTTAGGTTTTTTTGACCTTGCATAGGTTCGAGGATGCGTTGGGACGCATGCCTCTGCATGGGCTGGCATACAGTCGAATTTTTCTATACATGCTCGCCACGGTCGCGAAAGAGCAATCTATCCTCATCATACAGACCCTGTAGTTGACGCTGTATACACTGGTCAGATGCCAGCATGCTCGATGTATGCAGGCAAGCCACAAAGCAAATGATTGCGCAAGTACACACAACAGAACCTATCCACAACGTACATGCAAGTGCCTTTATCTGCGCCCCTTGCGCGCAGGAGGCCGTGCATTCTTCGCCTTGCGCTTTTCCTGGATCTTCCTTGACTTGCGAATCTGATCCACCGTCTTCAACTCGTTCTTCGCCCTCCCCATCGTCTTCCCCGCAAACCTTGCCCCCTTCTTGATCTTCCCGCCCTTCGCCCCCGGCTTCCCCGATGCGGACGCACCGAACTTCGACGGCCCCGCCTCATCCTCCCCACCCGCCTCGTTCTTCTTCTTCATCTGCCGCACCTTCCGCTCGTAGTCCGTGCGCAGCTTGTCCAGCGACTTCGCCGACGCCGCGACCTTGTTGTGCTTGAAGCGCTGCCCCGGGCGGCCGCGGTTCACCGCCTCGCTCTCCTGCTCGCCGACCTTGGGCAGGCTCGCGTGGCTGCGCTGCTTCCACTCGTCGAAGCGGCCGCTGCGGTAGGTGGCGGGCAGGCGCTGGCCGCTTTCGGTGCGCACGAGCTTGACGTTGTCCGCGCCGACGCCGTCGCCCTGCACGAAGCGCTTCTTTTTCTTGTCCCAGTGCATTTGCTTGCGCTGCTTGTCGAGCAGGTTTTCGTCGCCGGTGAGGTCGAATTGCGCGCCGCGGGCTTGTTCAACGAAGGATTGGCCGTTGGAGAGGGAGTAGCCGGCTTCGGTAATAGCATCCTTCTGCTGATAGGACAGGTAGAAGTCGTTGTCGCGGAAGCCTTGCTGTTTGCCGGTATCGAAGACGCGCTAAGGATGGATGAGCCAACGAGTCTAAATGTGTAACGGGCGAGCTTACAGCAATGTCCTCCTCATCGGCCATTTCAACCTCCTTTCGGGCACTCGTCACCTCCTCTTCCTCCTCCACAGGCGCGATCGCGGAAGCAGACAATGCTGCCGCCTCCGCCCGCTGCCTCGACTTGCCCAACGCCGTCCGCCTCGCCTTCATAAGCGCCGCCGTCTCACTACTATTCTTCGACCCCACCTCAAACACCGTCTCCGCCGGCCTAAACGTGCTCACAGCCTGCAAAATCGCCTTCCTTGCCTCCTCCGTCTGCCTTTTCTCCACCTCGCCCTCCCCCCTCAGCAGCACCGGATGCACCCCCGTCTGCGTCCCCGTCAGCATCCACTTCGGATCACGCAGTATATCCTTCGCGCGCTTGTAGCTCGGCGGGCTCGCCTTGCCCTGGCTCCTTTCGTACATCCGCTGCCCGCGCTGCATGACCTGCTTCTGCATCGCGAGCGAGTGCTCGGTGTCGTGGAGGGAGACGATGTACTCCATGTCCTCGTCGATGGACTCGCGGCGGAAGGTGCCGAGGATGAGGTTCTCCGCGAAGACCTCGTCGCCGCCGGGGGGTGCGTCTGGGCGGAGCGGGCGGCCGAGGAAGAGCTGGAGGTCGAGGAGGTAGGGGAGCTCGGTGTTGGTGACGAAGGACCAGGCCCAGCCCTGGCGGCCGGCACGTGCTGTGCGGCCGACGCGATGGACGAAGACGCGGGCGCCTTGGGGGAAGTCGTAGTTGACGACGTTCTCGAGGACGGGGATATCGATACCGCGGGCGGCGACGTCGGTGACGACGAGAATGGTCGTGATGCCCCGGCGGAAGCTCTCCATCTGCTGCGAGCGCGCGGTCTGGTCAAGAGAGCCATAGATGTGCGAGACAGCATAACCGGCCGTAGAAAGCAGGGTCGTGAGGTACTCGACGTGGTGCTTCGTGGCGGCGAAAATGAGCGTCTGGTGCGGTGCGGTTACGATCTCGCCACGCTTCGCCTTTCCTTTGCCCTTCTTCGTGGCACCTTCCTCGTCCTCCTCCGTATTGACTTTGCCCAGTGGCACCTTGATTACATCGCGGAGAAGCTCAAGTAGGCATGCCTCCTTCTCGGCTGCCTTGACAGAGAAGAAGGCCATCTTCAAGTCGGAGCTAATCTTGCTTTCTGCGTCCAGTCGGATGAGCTTCGGGTCCTGCAGACCGGCCTTGGCGAACTCGACGAGGGACTTCGGCAGGGTAGCGGAGAAAAGGAGGGTTTGACGAGACGCCGGCAGACGGTGAAGGATCTCGTTCAGTGCTGTCTCGAAACCCATCTCGAATAGTCGGTCGGCCTCGTCGAAGACGACGTACTGGACGGATTTGAGGTCCAGGTTCATTTCGACGATGAGATGCAAGAGACGTCCAGGGGTAGCAATGATGCTGTAAGTTGCATGAGCGTCTGTCCAAATTTTTAGATGAGGAATGGACGTACACATCCGGGTTGTTCGTCATCATCTCGAACTGCTCATCCATTCCCTCACCACCCACAACGAGACCCCATCGCAAACTCTGACCCTTCGACGTTTCCTCGGTCTTCGAATCACCGGCGTGGTCGCCCTGACTGGAATGCCAGCCTCGTGCAAGCTCCTTGCCCACACGCAGAATTTGCAGAGCCAGTTCGCGTGTGGGAATGAGGATGAGGGCGCGAGCACCGAAGGTAGTAGAGTGACGTCCTCCGAGGCGTTGAACGAGGGGGATCATGTAACCGAGGGTCTTGCCTGAACCCGTGCGTGCCATACCGACCAGGTCGCGCGGAGGGTTGGCAAGGAGGGCAGGGATGGAGAGACGTTGAATGGGTGTGGGTATCCGGAAGCCTTGCAAGGTCAGGGATCGCAGTAGCGATGGGTGCAAACCTTGAAGCCGATCAACACAGGCACTACGAGCCTTGCGGGGCTAACTCACCCATGCTTTGGAAGCTTCCACCTCCTACTTCCCCCTTCGTGATCTTCGACTTCCCCTTCACCTTCTTCACGACCTCAGTCCCTCCCTTGATATTCCTCTTCGCGATAGAGGTCTGGATGAACGCCTGCAGATCGTCGTCGTTCCCCTCATCCTCCTCCAGCCGCGGTTTCTTGCCCACGAGGGCGGACGAGATGTCCATCGAGTCGTCCTCATCATCCTGTGCAGCGACTACAGAGTATCCCGAGTCCGAATCCGAGTCCTCTGCCGCAGGAAGAGCGCGTTTGCGTTTTAACGGAGCCATCGTCGGGTGTGTGGAAGAAAACAAGTGATCGGTGCCATCATGCAGCGCGCTCCGGAAGTACCGGCCCGCGGTCTACTGCCGCCGGCACGATCACGACGCGCGCTTGCGTTGTGCGCCGACGCCGTTGTTCGCGG
>JAMQCK010001056.1:2018-12551 GCA_024196135.1 Pleurotus ostreatus/Saccharomyces cerevisiae fusant | reverse complement strand
GTTATGGGCGAGCCATCAGGCGACCTTGACAACAAACAGATCCAGCTGTCACCCGGAGCGCCACCATCCCGAAGGCAATCCAACGCCGCGGATCAACACCACCCGGCGCGGAGGGCGAGCAACGCCGCCGAGCGGAGGGCCTCGAACGCCGCGGAGCAGCAGCAGCAGCACGCGTACGACCACAGCCCGCACAACGCGTACGACGGGCCGACGCTGCCGCCCATCACCGCGCTCGCGCGCAGCGACAAGGGCTTCCCGCCCTCGATGCAGGACGGCAAGGGCTTCAACCCGATGCAGATGCAGGAGAACGGATTCGCGCTGCCGCGGGGACCGCCCGGGAGGAGCATGTTCCCGGACAATGAATTGCCGCATATCGAGACGCTGCTGCCGCGGGGGTCGCCGACGTCGCAGGAGACGCGGTCCGCGCCGGGGATGCGGGGGTTGGGCGTGGGTGGGTTGTCGCCGATGGTGAGGGACGCGCCTGGGCAGGGCATGAGGGGGGAGCAGGTGATGCGCGAGCGCGAGCTGCAGCAGAGGCCGCCGGATTCGAGGGAGCAGATGCAAGCGCCGCCAGCGAGGAAGCGAGCGGCGACTGTGCCAGGCAAGTCGGGCACTGGGCGATTGACGTCGTCGGGCCCAAAGGTGGTCGCCTGCGACCTTTGTCGATGTGAGTAATTCAACGAATTTTTTCGATGATAGATCGCTGACGCGAATTTCAGCTCGCAAGACAAAATGCGACGGTGGCATGCCGTCCTGCTCCAGTTGCGCGCGCAAGTCGTTGCCCTGTCACTACGCGAACGACCGGCGGCAGTCGAACGGCGCGAAGCGGGCTCCACGAAAGGGGACCGTATCGAAGGCGCCCACGGAGGCATCTGGCTCCCCTCCCGCCCAAGCCGACGACGACGCTAACCACCGCCCGCTCTCCGGCCTCCACTCTCCCCCGCATCCCCTCAAGCGCCCTATCGACGTCCTCGACACCATGCGACCGCCGAAGAAAATGAAGACCGACGTGTCGATCAACGCGCTCGCGGAGGTGCCGCCGGTCGGGGTGGGGCCCTGACTTGGTGGCGCGCAAGTCTGAGGGTCAAGCGCGCGACTCCCTCCTTGTGGCGCCCACGCGCACCTCCGCGATGTTATATCTCCTATGCTATAGCCTACTTCTCTCTTGGGGACTTTGGACACGTTCGCTGGCTCGGTGCGCCGGTGCTTTGTATATCCTGACGTGGTGCTTTTCTTTTTTCTCTTTCTCCCTACCTCCCAACACTCCCCTCCCCCTGCGGTCGCGTTACCCTGTTGCGCTACCTCACAAATTTGTGGTGTGCCACCCCTCCCCGGCGCACCACTTCTTGCACCTCGGTGCACTACCTCACGCACTTCGGTGCACCCCTCCCCACCTCCCGCCTCCCCGTGTACTTAGAACTGCTCGTCAGACATACAACGTATCTATCTATTTGTTGACATACGACATGTGTAGTTCTCTTCCCTTTCTTCTTCCTTCTGTCGTCCTGTGCCACATCTGTGTTCCTGCGTCCCAGACATCTTTCATTGGCGCATCTATTCTCACTGGCGTTTGTTTTTATCTCACATGCGCATTCGTGTTCTCACAGGCGCCTGTCTTCCCATTATCACCCAACCCCCTTCCCCCCTTCTGTTTATCGCACGCGCATACACTAATGCTGCTTTTGGATCGTATAGCTGCCCTGTTTTGTATTTTGTATACAGCCTGTTGGTTGGAATGTATGTTGCCATTTGCTGGGTATTGGACGCTGCCATTTGCTGGGTATTGGACGCTGCCATCCGCTGAGTATCGGACGTCCTGGTCGAGTTAAGCGCAAGGCGTGCACGCAAGAGGATAGGACTTTCCCTCATTGCTGCATAGTGCGTCGTCTCGGTGCGTCAAGCTACTCACTCGAGCAACTCCATGCGGAAGGCTTTGAACTTCGGAAAGTCATAAACGTACCACGTGCGCACACAACACACGCAAACATTCGCGCAATCCGCGCTTCTTTCAGGCTCCCCGTCTTTCAGCACAGGTCCTGGCGCAAATTGATCACGCCTTATCGCTTTCTGATCGTCTCTCAAGAGGCATCCATATCTTTCACAGTGCCATAATCTCTCAAAGAGCTTCGGAGGAAGGAAGATGCTTACAAGATTTCCGAAGGATGACCACGACTTCAATCACATCATACGATATCACACCAAAGGAGCAGAGACAAGCAGATACTGATAGCACTTCCAGTCACGTACGCGATAGAAATACACAATAGATACAGGAGAACAAATATACAAGTACAGTGCGTGGTGGTGCGTGCCTGCGCTCGCTGCGTCTAGCGCGGCGGGTAGCCTCTAAGAACATGCTGGCATTTGCCTTTCAGAGCAGGCCTCGCGATGCTGGAGCGGGCGAGTTGGGATGGGCAGTGTTGAGCTCGTAGCTGAGTTCGCGAAGGCCTGCGATCATGCGCTGAAGGACTTCGCGATGAAAGTCACCAAGTGATGAGGATCCGCACATCGGCTGCCAGCCGAGGCTTCTGCTGCTTCTCCATCTTCTTCTGCGGGGGTATACGGCGGCGCGAGTGGTGGCTGTCCAGATAGAAGCCA
Organism: Pleurotus ostreatus/Saccharomyces cerevisiae fusant; assembly: GCA_024196135.1. Classification (NCBI taxonomy): domain Eukaryota; kingdom Fungi; species Pleurotus ostreatus/Saccharomyces cerevisiae fusant. Next base: position 9,953 of record JAMQCK010001056.1, on the reverse strand, counting down.
GGATCGGCATGCAATCGCTGGATGCGGCGCGCTGCTCGTGGATAGCAGATTGCAGATGGTTGCGAAGAGACGCGCGGGGGGCGAGCGATGCACAGCGAGGGCGTGTGATATGCGATACGCGGCGTGAGCCGCGATGCAGGCAATAGATATGGGTAGGGGTGGTGGTACATGCTGATGATGAAGGCGGGGAATCGTGATGAGTGAGCTTGCGATCATGAGATGATGATGGATGAGGGCACGGATTCGCGGGAGGCCGGGGACGAAGCGCGGGTGCCGAATGGTAGCGCGGAGGGTCTGCTGCAGGGGGAGTCAGCGGGGAGCGTCAAAGAGCAGCGAGAGGGGAAGCGCACCTCTCACGCGCGGACCAGGCTCGCGCGCCGTCTACTTGAACGGGCAGTCCGGAGCGTGCGCGCCGCGCCAGCCGCAATGGCAGCACTGGGGCGCGCTCGCGTTCGTGGGTGCCGCATCGCCGGAGGTGGCCTTGGCGGAGGCGGGGGTGGAGGAGGGCTGAGTGTGGGCTGTGCAGCACATGGTGGTTGGTGGTGAGTGGGTGAGAGGAGCGGAGATGGCTGCAGGCGATGTCAGGAACGATCTCAACGACTTCAGGCTTTACGCACCTCTTCTGACGCGATGGGGGAGGAGGAGATGGGTGGCGACGGGGCGGCGTCGTGGTTTTATACGCGGCGCGGCGGAGGGCCCAGGCTCCCGCGCGGCACGGGATTGGACGGGAGGCGCGTCAGGCGGGCGGATCGATGGATGACGCGGTTTCGATGCCGCCACGCGATGCGGGGATGATAACGCCGAGATAGATATGAAGGCCAAAGACAGCAAACTCAATGGCCTTTCGTCAGCGCTATGACCCCTCTGTCGGAAAACGGGCGGATTGGTGCGCACGAGTGACCACCGGTGATCACCGAATCACGATCTGAGCGAGTGATAAGCAACACTTAGATCGACCCAAGACACGCACCGGTAAGAGCCGAACGCGGGCGACATAACGTGACGGCCGGCGACCCGGCGCGGAACCAGATCAAGGTCGCGCGCCCCGTCCTCCTCCCCTCACCGTGCCCGCCCTACCGTAGCCTATCCTCACATGTTATATATCGCTGGAATCGCACGATCTGCAGCTATCCAACGCTGCTCATATCTAACGCCCGCACTGACATTGTCAAGGTCCAAACGCCATGGTACGCGCGCATCCGAACAGAGAACGCCGCGAGGCCATCTAGCTCACCCCGCCGACTTCCGCGGGCGAGTTGCGTGTCTTGTGAAAGGATCAGATGCTTAGTACCCCACAAGACACGCAAATCCTGGGAGGGCGGTCTAGGGGATGCGTGTCTTGTGAAGAAATAAGTTGCAGGCCCTCGCAAGACACGCAGGCTATTAATATTCGCCCGGTTCACGCTCGGGCCTCGATGGGCAATCCGCCTAGCTTGCGAAGTGAGCCAGGGGGGCTCTGTGCATGACGCTGATAGGCCGGCGCTGAACCGGCGCAAGCCAGCGCAGGCAGGTGCGTTGCTCGCGGCTCCCTGGTGCTACCGACTCCCTTCACTGACGACCGCTTTGTCAAGGCTCTTGCCCCTCAACGAGGCGCTCACATTCACTTATTGACTACTACAGAGCTGAACATGCTGTTGCGCAGTGGCCTGCGCGCCCGGCTGAGCGACAAGCGGGGATCCACTCCGAATATATACACTATATGCCCTGAACATGCGAGTGGCGGTAACACGCGTTCACGCTCGAAGGTAGGTACATTCTGCTCACCCTCTCCCTTGAGCACAATTGATATGAGCTGATAGACTTCCAGAGGTTATGCCCGCCTTCGCATTGACTGTACCCTGGCACGACCCCGCTGAACTACCCCTTCCCTCATGAGGCTCACATCGCCTCTCGCCTCCGCCTCTGTCGCATTGGCCCACCCTTCCGATGGAACGTTAGTCAATACAGCGGAGCTTATCGCCAACGTAATGGCTGGAAGGCTCGAATTCACTTCAAGATCGAGGCAATATGACGCGACGGCATAGTAAGTGCCAAATATTCAAAGTATATCCACTCTCGAAATCCCTCGCTCTCCTTCGTCTCAGGCATCCCCCTCCTTCCTGTTAGCCTTCACAACGACATACAGCAGTGCTAGTACGGTCCTCAATGGATCGCGACACCGCGCGTTAGCGAAAAAACGATGGATCATTGCGTTGAGCGCAAATGAACTAGATGAGTTGACCCGTTTCATTCTTACATCCCGAGATTTTGACTGACAACTCGCCCAGATTGTTTGGAAAAAGCGCAAGGTCAAGGAATGGCACCAGTACTACACGGCTCCCGAATGAGGCTCACGCAGGAAGAGCGCTTGTGCGCGAAGTCTCCAATTAAGCGGAGAATTGTAGGTTGCATCGCTTCGCTTGCCCCCAATCTTGACCGGCCCATACGGCGCTCTGTAGGTACGTATTCGTGCTCTCTGTGCTGCATTATATTCAGAATACCTCCCATACTTACTACACAGCGACGGAACGCATTTGCGCGTCGAGTACAAAGGTAAATGGATGGAAACCGACATGAGGGCGAAGGGCGAGATGTGGGAGGTACGCGCGAAGCGTCGTCTCTTGATTTCCAGGCGCAATGAAGCGGCCGAGGGGCAGGAGACTGTGCGCGACAGAAGCGGGCTATCACGCCGCCAGCCCGCTGCAGAGATTCCGCGCGGCCGTGCATGGACAGTGACCTGTCATACTACACGGGGTACTAATACTTGAATGTACTTAGACTTAGAATAAATGGCTGTTCCTCTTCAAGACCTGCCTCTGCACACAATCTCACGACAAAGGACGCGAGCATAATGTCTCTCGACATCATTGCATCTCCCCCTTCGATGAGAAACATAGGTACGCCTATTTCGCACCGGAGCAGTAACAACTGATTTATTGACCTGTAATGGGTACAACAGACCGCTTGAAACTACATCGGCGGCCACACAACTACGCTATCTATGCGATTGGAATTCTCTGAGAGTCAGGGGAAGTGGACAGGGTACGCGACGACGACGCGGGCGAGGGGAGGTGGCGGCGGCGGGGGCAGGCGCGGAGGCAGACGCGGGATCGGATAAGGCGCGCGTGGCGCCGGAATCACCGGCCGCGCGCCCCGATCAGCCGGATCACGTGCGTGTCTTGACGGAGCCGAAGACACGCTGAGGTAAGCGGCCCGCGCCAAGGTTGCGTGTCTTGTAAAAAAGAAGCGCTACTTGGACGGGACCCCTAGTGATCACGCTGATCACTGTGATCACTGGTGAATCCAGTGAAGGCGAGTGATCACTCGGGCTCACTGGTCGTCACTAGCTCGCCCCGCCCTCCAAAAAAATTAGATCGGGACCCTCCTCCCGATGCTCACCATACGTCTATCCCGTGTATGGCAAAGAAAGTTGATATTGCACTGAAATGATACGCTACACGCACAAAGGAAGCCATGAATACAAACAGTCCTACTCAGCAATCTATCCCCCTCACACATCATATTGCCTTGCCGACACATTTGCCGTCTAAGTGAGAATGTCAGCAGCGCTTCGAAGAAAAGATGAAAGTGGCGTACGTGACGGGCCATCCGGAGCATCTCGAGACCATCGACGAGGAACCAATTGCTGCAAAGTAGGAGGTCAATGATCGTAACAATAGTCCAATCAAGGGCGAACGCACCAACTCATGGCAAATCATCGACATCGACAAGGTATCACCTACTACCGCACCGTCGAACTGTAAGAGTGTCAGCAACAGCTCGTCGCAGGCAGGAGCCCAGTGCATCCACTCACCTGCAACACATCTACCTCATGTAACTCAAGCGGCGCACGAAGAGAACGCCGGATCGCAGAAGACGATGAAGGTGTGGGACGAGCTGGTCTGGCTGGCGCTGACGCAGTATATACGTCATTCGGGAGACGCCGTGCTTGCCACCAAGAGCGCCACAAAGAACTCCCCAGCTACCAAGCCCGCATTCCGTGTAGGTGAGCGCTAGGATACGCGCTGCACGACTACTTCATAGCCTGTTTGTGGTCTTTACATCTCGTAATGAGGGACTACACTGTTTTTCAAGGTTATATATGCTTGTCCGTCGTTAGTTGGCCAACCGGGCGGTATAGTGACCAGCAGTGATGTCCAGTGACCACGGATAACGCCGCGAGTGATAACCAGTGATCGTTGGTGATTTCGGTTGGCCACTGACCACGCCAGCAGTGATCACCGCGTCACCGCCCGCCACGAGTGGTCACGAATCCGGCCGATTTCCGACATCCGAACGTCCTCGGTCCTGGCCTCGTCGACACACAATCGAAGCAAGCCTCGGACAATTTCCATCTCTTCTTTTCTCTTCTCCGAGGCCGTCCCAGCCGTCCAGACTCGACCAGCGCACGATCTGATCCCCTTCAGCACGTCTTTGGAGACTTCGAGATGGTCTTTCAGTGGCCTTTACATTTCCCTCGGCACTCCTTGGCCACTCCGCTTTCCTCGAATTTGTATCGGAGCGGCGCAAAGCCTCGGAATCGGACATCTCCGAAGCGCCGCACGTGACATGTTCAACTTCTATTCAACTAGACTCGGCCACAAAAAGCCCGGTAAAAGCGTCCTTGACCTCTACTCAGTACGCAACATGCTAGAAATGACAGTACATGCTGTATGGAAGATTGAACTGCGTCTCTACGCCGCAGTCTGATTTAATGATTAATGCCACTTGACCTGCCACCTGCGACGCACAGTCCGCTAGAGAACCGATGTTTGCTGGGCCATCCATCCAAACACAACTCTCCTGTTAGCTTTCCATTCTCCCCCGCAATCCTCCAGCCACTCGGAAATATCCTGGTTTGCCGCAGCAATTTAGCGTGCCATGCGTCCTTGGGTGGCGCAAGTAATTCGGGTCGGACTCTGACAGACGCGTCTTGTGTCATGACTTTGTGACGACCTTCCATGCTGACCTCTCTCGACTTCCATCTTCCAGCAAAGCTCGGAGCGTTCGCCGGGGTGCTGATTATTCATTCTCTAGCGGTATTTTCGCTGGCTTTCTAGACGTTTGCGCGTCACATTATTGACAGCTCGCCTTCATCGTTGCGTTCTACAGGCTCTGAAGAGGGTGAACTTTGCTGTGAGCAATCTGTCTCGAGCGCTAGTCACAGCGTCAGCCCAGTGCAAACGAGCTGCATTTTCGTTGCTTCTAGACCCGTCAAGCACTAGTACTTCGCGAAATCCAGTGAGTCCACCTTACTTCGACCCAGTTGAGCGCAGTCACTACGGAATCGCTGCCTTTACTTTTGAAAGACTTCAACGCATCCTCGACATGAGCTCCTCAAAGTCGAACATCAAGATCAGCATCGAGGCTCACACCGATTTCAAATGCACGCGAGCCGGTTCTCACACGGCGGCCCTGGTTGGTGAATTCGCCAAGTGCGCGATCACCACAACAAAGCCCTTCCCCTTTTGCCGCCACTTTCTTTCTCAGTCACATAGCCTGTCCATTGTTGGATCCAACTTTGCGCCTTTCACGCATCAGGCTGCTGGAGCAGTCTCGCCCAGCTTTCCGCTCCTTACCCCCTCCCCCCACCGTCGCCAGCACCCAGTGAGAGTCCAGGACCACCACAATGTTCTCCTCCTTCCGCCGCAAGCCGTCGAAGAAGGACACGGAGCCGCCGCCCGGCATCCGCGCGACGCCCTCGCTCCCGGAGCTCAACAGCCAGGGCATCCCATGGCCCGAGAACCTCGTCGACGCGCGCGTGCTGCAGCAGGAGCTGGGGATGCAGACCCCGTCCCCAGGCGGCGTGCGCCCGTCGCTGCACAACCGCGAGCACCCGCCGGTGTCCTTCCACAAGCCCTTCCGCTCGAACTCGCAGTCGCAGTCCGACGCGGGCGCGGACGCCTCGGGCAAGATCTCGTCGCTGTACATGGCGGAGAAGCCGAACAAGCTCGAGCTGCGCAAGTCCGTGCACAGCCAGACGCCGTCGCACCGGTACACGCAGCGGCGCGCGCGCCTGCCGCCGACGTTCAACCTGATGGTGTGTGGCTTGTGATGTCGATCTATGTAGCAACGCTGATCGGTGTCGCGTTAGGTCGTTGGCGGCGTAGGCACCGGCAAGACGAGTCTTCTGCGCCTCCTGCTGGAGACTGCGGACCTGTCTCCTGCGGCGACGAACGACCAGCGCGCCGCGCTCGACCGGTTCCTTCGTGGCCCACCGCGCACCACGAATGCCATCGAGACCGCATGCGTCGAGATATGCGAGTCGCGCTTCGACCGCGTCCTACTTTCCGTCATCGACACCCCCGGTCTCGACTTCTCGGCCGGCCGCGAGCTCAAGCTGGAGCGCCAGGTGAACAGCGTGATGAAGTACGTCGACGCGCAGTATGCGGATACGATGAGCGAGGAGTCCAAGGTCGTGCGTCAGAACAAAGGGGACCAACATATTCACCTGTGAGTGATCGTGATAGTCCTTCTGAGTCGGTGCTTATCTCTGTGCTAGCTGTATCTACCTCATCGACCCCTCGTCTGTCAAGCCCTCAGAGCGCAAGACGGCGCCCAAGGAATCCCGCCCCGAGTCCTCTATTCCTCAGGAGGGGTCGTCTACAACCCCCGACCTCGTACCTGACACGTCCTCCGAAGCTGGCGACGACAGCGAAGACGAAGGCAGCAGCGAAGGCCCTCTTTCTCTCTCACCCGCCGAGATTCGCGTCATCCGTCGTCTATCTACGCGTTGCAACGTTCTGCCCGTCGTTGCGCGTGCAGACTCACTCACGGACGAGAACCTCGCCGCTGTCAAGAAAGCCGTGCGCCATGATCTATTGGCAGCGGGATTGGGCTTTGGCGTGTTTGGCCCGAATGCGGAGCCCACGGCGACGCCACCATCGAGCGCGCGCAAGACGCAGTTCGAGGAGACCGAAGAGGGAACCCCGAAGGCAGAAGTTCCGACTACGAACGGTCATGCAGAGACCAACGGACATGCTGAAGGCCTCAACGGCCACGCGGAAGCACAGATCGGGCACGCTGAGCCTGCGAACGGCGACTCGACCGCCCCCACCGGTGAAGAGGTCAAGGACGTGCCCGAGCAAACCCCTGACACAAGCGGCCAACCCTCCCCCGCCACACCCTCCGGCAGTCCCGTGAAGCAAGCCAGCACCCCTACCAGCCCCGCCACCAGCCCAATCAAAGACACCGAGCGCCAATCTCGCGGCATCATCAAGCTCCGCCCTAGCCGCCACCGCTCGCGCTCCCGGCGCGAGCGCTCCGTCGTCATCGACGACGAGCCGAGCCCCGCCGCGGACCCCGAGAGCGTCGCGAACGTGCGCTTCTCCGCCAGCGTCGTCGCGAACGCGGATTTGGCCGCCGCGATGCCGTTTGCGCTGATCGCGCCCGAGGCGAGTCGGAGGGGCGTGCCGAGGAGGCACAGCGTGAGCAGGCAGGGGCGCGCGGCGACCAATGGTGCGCCCCCGGGCTCGCCGGAGGAGGGGCAGGAGAGCGCGCCTATATCGCCTGGGGGTGTCTCGAGGCTGAGTCGTTACCAGAGTGCGCCGCCGGCGGATTTGAAGGGCGTGTTCGTGCGCAAGTACCGGTGGGGCGTGATCGATGTGCTGGACCCGCGCCACTGTGACTTTGCGATGATGCGCACGGCGGTGTTGTCTACGCATTTGAAGGCGGGTAAATTTATTATGGGTTTGCGATGAAATACTGATGCCACAATCTATCACAGCCACTCAAGACGCGCACAAAGGAGGTCCTCTACGAGAAGTACCGGACTGAAAAGCTTCTCGCGCGGCGAGCGACCGCGAACATTTCCGAGGACGAGAGGAACCGCTTGTTGGAAGGTGTGTTCCTGCCTTAACTAGTTGTGCGAGTTTGTAGCTAACAGCATCGCAGAGCTCGGGCTGTGAACATACTAACTGTTCGATGCGTATATTGACGCCATCTACCTGGAAGTAA